>CATNUY010000398.1:27500-30360 GCA_951217065.1 Baccha elongata | reverse complement strand
ACTACCTCCCCGAACTGGGAGTGGGTAATTTACGCGCCTGCTGCCTTCCTTAGATGTGGTAGCCGTTTCTCAGGCTCCCTCTCCGGAATCGAACCCTGATTCCCCGTTACCCGTAGCAACCATGGTAGTCCTAGATACTACCATCAATAGTTGATAGGGCAGACATTTGAAAGATCTGTCGTCGGTACTAGACCATACGATCGGCAAATTATCTAGAGTTCAACCATATTAACGATTTCCGAAAAAATCGCTTGGTTTTAGCCTAATAAAAGCACACGTTCCATAAGGTCCGTGTTTATATTGCATGTATTAGCTCTAGAATTACCCACAGTTATCCAAGTAACTGTTAACGATCTAATGAACCATAACTGATATAATGAGCCTTTTGCGGTTTCACTTTTAATTCGTGTGTACTTAGACATGCATGGCTTAATCTTGAGACAAGCATATAACTACTGGCAGGATCAACCAGAATAATGTTATTTATTTATATTTTATATTTGAAAAATTGAAAATAACATGATTCCTCTTATGTTATCTCTCATAACAACTGACTCTGATAATTTTTTTTATTAAAAGATTTGCCAATTTGTAATCGAGAATAAAGGGAAAATGCATTTTACAAAGGTTCAAGTACAACTTTTTCAGAAAACATCAATAAGAGAACCTATAATATAGTGAACTCTTTCGTAGTAATTGAGTTTATTTACTTAGCTGAGCACCTTTCAAATACATATCAATGATATTTTCAAATTTCTAATAAATTCTTTTACTTTCTTTGAAGTAAATTTTATATATTTTTTAAAAATATATTATTTTTTTATGAACCAAGAATTAAAAATTCTTTTATCATTTATTTACTTCACACTACCCATAAATGTGAAGTAAATTTCTAATGCGGACTTCTAATCCGTCATGGGCTCAACCATTTTGTTTTTTGGTACCTTTCGCTTTCACAGGCAGATCCAAGAAAATTACTTCATAGAAATAAATTCTCGAAATCTCAGTACCTACCCCTAATTGGTTGTTATTTCTCGACTATAAAAGCTAGTTTATAGACCGTGAAGTTACGATACATTGGCACTTGCGTCCAACGTGGGGAAAACGAAAAATTTTCTCGATTCCTTAAAGTAGTTTAGAAACAGACATTATCGCAGCAACCTTTGTGATGCCAAAAAAACATTTTGAATAAAGTCTTTGGACTTAGAAAAATTTTTTGGACTTAAAAAATTTTTTCAACTTGAAAAAATTTTATTTACTCTTTTCATTGATTTCGGACTTAGAATAATTTTTTATATATTATTTTCATGATATGTCTTATATTTGCCTTCAATTTGTGGATATTTTTCTTTTGTGTAATATAATAATATTTTTTTGCAACTTTTAGGTCCCTTCCACATAATAGATTATAAATGCGCTTCTTCGCACCTCAGACTGTGAGGGTAGAAAAAAACATTTGATTAAAGTCTTTGGACTTAGAAAATTTTTTGGACTTAAAAAATTTTTTCAACTTGAAAAAATTTTATTTACTCTTTTCATTGATTTCGGACTTAGAATAATTTTTTTATATATTATTTTCATGATATGTCTTATATTTGCCTTCAATTTGTGGATATTTTTCTTTTGTGTAATATAATAATATTTTTTTGCAACTTTTAGGTCCCTTCCACATAATAGATTATAAATGCGCTTCTTCGCACCTCAGACTGTGAGGGTGGAAAAAAACATTTGATTAAAGTCTTTGGACTTAGAAAATTTTTTGGACTTAAAAATTTTTTCAACTTGAAAAAATTTTATTTACTCTTTTCATTGATTTCGGACTTAGAATAATTTTTTATATATTATTTTCATGATATGTCTTATATTTGCCTTCAATTTGTGGATATTTTTCTTTTGTGTAATATAATAATATTTTTTTGCAACTTTTAGGTCCCTTCCACATAATAGATTATAAACGCGCTTCTTCGCACCTCAGACTGTGAGGGTAGAAAAAACATTTGATTAAAGTCTTTGGACTTAGAAAATTTTTTGGACTTAAAAAATTTTTTCAACTTGAAAAAATTTTATTTACTCTTTTCATTGATTTCGGACTTAGAATAATTTTTTATATATTATTTTCATGATATGTCTTATATTTGCCTTCAATTTGTGGATATTTTTCTTTTGTGTAATATAATAATATTTTTTTGCAACTTTTAGGTCCCTTCCACATAATAGATTATAAACGCGCTTCTTCGCACCTCAGACTGTGAGGGTAGAAAAAACATTTGATTAAAGTCTTTGGACTTAGAAAATTTTTTGGACTTAAAAAATTTTTTCAACTTGAAAAAAATTTTATTTACTCTTTTCATTGATTTCGGACTTAGAATAATTTTTTATATATTATTTTCATGATATGTCTTATATTTGCCTTCAATTTGTGGATATTTTTCTTTTGTGTAATATAATAATATTTTTTTGCAACTTTTAGGTCCCTTCCACATAATAGATTATAAATGCGCTTCTTCGCACCTCAGACTGTGAGGGTAGAAAAAACATTTGATTAAAGTCTTTGGACTTAGAAAATTTTTTGGACTTAAAAAATTTTTTCAACTTGAAAAAATTTTATTTACTCTTTTCATTGATTTCGGACTTAGAATAATTTTTTATATATTATTTTCATGATATGTCTTATATTTGCCTTCAATTTGTGGATATTTTTCTTTTGTGTAATATAATAATATTTTTTTGCAACTTTTAGGTCCCTTCCACATAATAGATTATAAACGCGCTTCTTCGCACCTCAGACTGTGAGGGTAGAAAAAACATTTGATTAAAGTCTTTGGACTTAGAAAATTTTTTGGACTTAAAAAATTTTTTC
>CATNUY010000398.1:15000-17500 GCA_951217065.1 Baccha elongata | reverse complement strand
TCACTTTTAATTCGTGTGTACTTAGACATGCATGGCTTAATCTTTGAGACAAGCATATAACTACTGGCAGGATCAACCAGAATAATGTTATTTATTTATATTTTATATTTGAAAAATTGAAAAATAACATGATTCCTCTTATGTTATCTCTCATAACAACTGACTCTGATAATTTTTTTATTAAAAGATTTGCCAATTTGTAATCGAGAATAAAGGGAAAATGCATTTTACAAAGGTTCAAGTACAACTTTTTCAGAAAACATCAATAAGAGAACCTATAATATAGTGAACTCTTTTCGTAGTAATTGAGTTTATTTACTTAGCTGAGCACCTTTCAAATACATATCAATGATATTTTCAAATTTCTAATAAATTCTTTTACTTTCTTTGAAGTAAATTTTATATATTTTTTAAAAATATATTATTTTTTTATGAACCAAGAATTAAAAATTCTTTTATCATTTATTTACTTCACACTACCCATAAATGTGAAGTAAATTTCTAATGCGGACTTCTAATCCGTCATGGGCTCAACCATTTTGTTTTTTGGTACCTTTCGCTTTCACAGGCAGATCCAAGAAAATTACTTCATAGAAATAAATTCTCGAAATCTCAGTACCTACCCCTAATTGGTTGTTATTTCTCGACTATAAAAGCTAGTTTATAGACCGTGAAGTTACGATACATTGGCACTTGCGTCCAACGTGGGGAAAACGAAAAATTTTCTCGATTCCTTAAAGTAGTTTAGAAACAGACATTATCGCAGCAACCTTTGTGATGCCAAAAAAACATTTTGAATAAAGTCTTTGGACTTAGAAAATTTTTTGGACTTAAAAAATTTTTTCAACTTGAAAAAATTTTATTTACTCTTTTCATTGATTTCGGACTTAGAATAATTTTTTATATATTATTTTCATGATATGTCTTATATTTGCCTTCAATTTGTGGATATTTTTCTTTTGTGTAATATAATAATATTTTTTTGCAACTTTTAGGTCCCTTCCACATAATAGATTATAAATGCGCTTCTTCGCACCTCAGACTGTGAGGGTAGAAAAAACATTTGATTAAAGTCTTTGGACTTAGAAAATTTTTTGGACTTAAAAAATTTTTTCAACTTGAAAAAATTTTATTTACTCTTTTCATTGATTTCGGACTTAGAATAATTTTTTATATATTATTTTCATGATATGTCTTATATTTGCCTTCAATTTGTGGATATTTTTCTTTTGTGTAATATAATAATATTTTTTTGCAACTTTTAGGTCCCTTCCACATAATAGATTATAAATGCGCTTCTTCGCACCTCAGACTGTGAGGGTGGAAAAAACATTTGATTAAAGTCTTTGGACTTAGAAAATTTTTTGGACTTAAAAAATTTTTTCAACTTGAAAAAATTTTATTTACTCTTTTCATTGATTTCGGACTTAGAATAATTTTTTATATATTATTTTCATGATATGTCTTATATTTGCCTTCAATTTGTGGATATTTTTCTTTTGTGTAATATAATAATATTTTTTTGCAACTTTTAGGTCCCTTCCACATAATAGATTATAAACGCGCTTCTTCGCACCTCAGACTGTGAGGGTAGAAAAAACATTTGATTAAAGTCTTTGGACTTAGAAAATTTTTTGGACTTAAAAAATTTTTTCAACTTGAAAAAATTTTATTTACTCTTTTCATTGATTTCGGACTTAGAATAATTTTTTATATATTATTTTCATGATATGTCTTATATTTGCCTTCAATTTGTGGATATTTTTCTTTTGTGTAATATAATAATATTTTTTTGCAACTTTTAGGTCCCTTCCACATAATAGATTATAAACGCGCTTCTTCGCACCTCAGACTGTGAGGGTAGAAAAAACATTTGATTAAAGTCTTTGGACTTAGAAAATTTTTTGGACTTAAAAAATTTTTTCAACTTGAAAAAATTTTATTTACTCTTTTCATTGATTTCGGACTTAGAATAATTTTTTATATATTATTTTCATGATATGTCTTATATTTGCCTTCAATTTGTGGATATTTTTCTTTTGTGTAATATAATAATATTTTTTTGCAACTTTTAGGTCCCTTCCACATAATAGATTATAAATGCGCTTCTTCGCACCTCAGACTGTGAGGGTAGAAAAAACATTTGATTAAAGTCTTTGGACTTAGAAAATTTTTTGGACTTAAAAAATTTTTTCAACTTGAAAAAATTTTATTTACTCTTTTCATTGATTTCGGACTTAGAATAATTTTTTATATATTATTTTCATGATATGTCTTATATTTGCCTTCAATTTGTGGATATTTTTCTTTTGTGTAATATAATAATATTTTTTTGCAACTTTTAGGTCCCTTCCACATAATAGATTATAAACGCGCTTCTTCGCACCTCAGACTGTGAGGGTAGAAAAAACATTTGATTAAAGTCTTTGGACTTAGAAAATTTTTTGGACTTAAAAAATTTTTTCAACTTGAAAAAATTTTATTTACTCTTTTCATTGAT
>CATNUY010000398.1:0-10000 GCA_951217065.1 Baccha elongata | reverse complement strand
ACAGCATATATGCTCAAGGTACGCTCTAGTTAGAGGCATAAATAATATAAATATCATTACGCATAACTGTATAGAACGCCCCGGGATTGAATTTATATTTCATAATAAAATTTAAACTAATCCCATTTTAACAGTTAAGTTAATTATGCCATTGGGTTTTATTAAAAATACCCAATGACTTGCACATATGTTAGACTCCTTGGTCCGTGTTTCAAGACGGGTCCCGAAGGTATCCTGAATCTATCGCATTGTTAATCATAATAGTGCATATAATTAAATAAACAAATCAATAGATCCATCTATTATTATAAAATTCCGAGGAATTTAAGCACATTATATAATTATATCTGACAATGATTTATCCAATCAAATACATTTA
Source organism: Baccha elongata (assembly GCA_951217065.1). Classification (NCBI taxonomy): domain Eukaryota; kingdom Metazoa; phylum Arthropoda; class Insecta; order Diptera; family Syrphidae; genus Baccha; species Baccha elongata. The sequence continues at coordinate 9,621 of CATNUY010000398.1, read as the reverse complement.
TTTTATGTTAGAAATCCGAAAATAACTAATTTGAATAAACTTAAGTATAAGATCTTTTGATAAATATTTATGACATTATCAGATTACAATGTCCTTATATGAAAAAATTGCACACTATTTTTATTTTTAATTTTATATTAGTGATGAATTTTTCATAACGGATATTCAGGTTCATCGGGTTTAACCTCTAAGCAGTTTCACGTACTGTTTAACTCTCTATTCAGAGTTCTTTTCAACTTTCCCTCACGGTACTTGTTTACTATCGGTCTCATGGTTATATTTAGTTTTAGATGGAGTTTACCACCCACTTAGTGCTGCACTATCAAGCAACACGACTCTTTGGAAACATCTTCTAGTAATCATTAACGTTATACGGGCCTGGCACCCTCTATGGGTAAATGGCCTCATTTAAGAAGGACTTAAATCGTTAATTTCTCATACTAGATTATAGATGTTCCATACACTGCATCCCATATTTGCCATAAAGACAAAATGGCTTAGTGCTGAACTGATTTCTTTTCGCTCGCCGCTACTAAGAAAATCCTTGTTAGTTTCTTTTCCTTCCCTCATTAATATGCTTAAATTCGGGGAGTTATCTCATATGAGTTGAGGTTGTTTAACATAGCTTACATTTTATTATTTTATATACTCAGGATTTGAAATCAAATCTATTTATCAAATTTTAGAGGTGAATATTTTTGTTTGCCTTCAGATTAGTTTTTTTAATAAATTTACTTTACTTCTTTATATACTTTTATTTTTATTTTTGTAATTTTTCGCTTATTGTCTCAAAGTATATTTTATTCTAATTGCTCGCTTATTGTCTTATTTTTGATAAATTTTTGTAAAGTATATTTTATTCTAATTGTTCGCTTTTGTCTCATTTTTGATAAATTTTTGTTTAGTATATTTATACTAATTCATCCTCTTTTAATTAATTGATAATATAGAATTTGAAATTCATTTTGAGGTATACTTTGTAAATTAATATTATGAATTTAATAAAAAATCCAGTAATATAACATGTGCTTAAGCAGATTTTAAAAGAATAATAATTATATTAAAATTCTTCTTCATCTACAAGCAACTTTTTTAGCATAGTATCACAACCCTCAACCATATGTAGTCCAAGCAGCACTTCAAAATTAATTAAAGTACATAACAGCATGGACTGCGATATGCGTTCAAAATGTCGATGTTCATGTGTCCTGCAGTTCACACGATGACGCACAGTTTGCTGCGTTCTTCATCGACCCATGAGCCGAGTGATCCACCGCTTAGAGTGATAATTTTGTTTTTTTTTACAAGTCAATAATTTTAATAAAAGAAATATAAAATTTCTAATATTATTTTTTTAATTAATGTTTATATGTTGCGAATGTCAAATTCCGAAGAATCTTTAACTTATGAATAAGTACAACATTGTCCATTAATATTTTCTTGATTAGTCTTCTTTTCTAGATAAATGTTCATTTGACATTTTTTTATAATTTTATTTAAAAATATAGCGTTGCCCCAAGCGCATATTTTTTTCTTTTTGATTAGTCGTCTTCTTTTCTATATAAATATTCATTTTATAATTTTATTTAAAAATATAGCGTTGCCAAGGCGCATATTTTTTTCTTTCCGATTAGTCTTCTTTTCTATATAAATGTTCATTTAACATTTTTTTATAATTTTATTTAAAAATATAGCGTTGCCCCAAGCGCATATTTTTTTCTTTTTGATTAGTCTTCTTCTCTATATAAATGTTCATTTAACATTTTTTTATAATTTTATTTAAAAATATAGCGTTGCCCCAAGCGCATATTTTTTTCTTTTTGATTAGTCTTCTTCTCTATATAAATGTTCATTTAACATTTTTTATAATTTTTCTTAAAAATATAGCGTTCACCAAGCGCATATTTTTCTTTCTTTTATATTGCAATTTAATTTATTGACAATATTTTTTCTTATAATTTTTCATTTTCATTTCGTTTTTTTTTTTTTTCATTTTATTTTATATGCATTTTATGCATATTTTGATATTGCAATTTTATTTATTGCCATTTTGTTTTTGTATATATAAATTTTATATATTATATTTGTTTTTGCTTTTTATTTTAATTGTTTCTTTTTAAGAAGGAACACGTTAATGATCCTTCCGCAGGTTCACCTACGGAAACCTTGTTACGACTTTTACTTCCTCTAAATACTCAAGTTCGGTCAACTTCTGCGAAACAACCGTAACACGTGAGCGTCACAGTGATCACGTCCGGAGACCTCACTAAATAATTCAATCGGTAGTAGCGACGGGCGGTGTGTACAAAGGGCAGGGACTTAATCAATACGAGTTAATGACTCACACTTACTGGGAATTCCAAGTTCATGTGAACAGTTTCAGTTCACAATCCCAAGCATGAAAGTGGTTCAGCGGTTTACCCGGACCTCTCGGTCTAGGAAATACACGTTGATACTTTCATTGTAGCGCGCGTGCAGCCCAGGACATCTAAGGGCATTCCAGACCTGTTATTGCTCAATCTCATTATTGCTAGACGCAATTTGTCCATTTAAGAAGCTAGTGTCCTTATAATGGGACAAACAAACAGGTACGACTCCACTAACATAAACACATTCAAACACGTCTATATTTTACTATATTCATGAATAAAGGCTATGAAAGCTTCAACACCATAATCCTGAAAGCATCTATTTAATATATTTGAGTCTCGTTCGTTATCGGAATTAACCAGACAAATCACTCCACGAACTAAGAACGGCCATGCACCACCACCCATAGATTCGAGAAAGAGCTATCAATCTGTCTTACACACTTATGTTCGGACCTGGTAAGTTTTCCCGTGTTGAGTCAAATTAAGCCGCAGGCTCCACTCCTGGTGGTGCCCTTCCGTCAATTCCTTTAAGTTTCAGCTTTGCAACCATACTTCCCCCGGAGCCCAAAAGCTTTGGTTTCCCGGGAAGCGACTGAGAGAGCCATAGAAGTAGCTACTCCCAATTGCTAGCTGGCATCGTTTATGGTTAGAACTAGGGCGGTATCTGATCGCCTTCGAACCTCTAACTTTCGTTCTTGATTAATGAAAACATCTTTGGCAAATGCTTTCGCTTAAGTTAGTCTTACGACGGTCCAAGAATTTCACCTCTCGCGTCGTAATACTAATGCCCCCAAACTGCTTCTATTAATCATTACCTCTTGATCTAAAAACCAATGAAAGTAGATCAGAGGTCTTATTTCATTATTCCATGCACAAAATATTCAGGCATTTGGAGCCTGCTTTAAGCACTCTAATTTGTTCAAAGTAATTGTACCGGCCCACAACAACACTCGATGAAGAGCACTGAAGCAGGTTTAAGTAGGAGGTATACATAATCATACAAAAGCACAATTGATATATTAGAACTCCACCGGTAATACGCTTGCATACATAAGGTAATGTAAAATCCACAATTATAGTTTTACTACCCGTATGAAGCACAAATTCAACTACGAACGTTTTAACCGCAACAACTTTAATATACGCTATTGGAGCTGGAATTACCGCGGCTGCTGGCACCAGACTTGCCCTCCAATAGGTCCTTGTTAACGGATTTAAAGTGTACTCATTCCAATTACAGGGCCTCGGATATGAGTCCTGTATTGTTATTTTTCGTCACTACCTCCCCGAACTGGGAGTGGGTAATTTACGCGCCTGCTGCCTTCCTTAGATGTGGTAGCCGTTTCTCAGGCTCCCTCTCCGGAATCGAACCCTGATTCCCCGTTACCCGTAGCAACCATGGTAGTCCTAGATACTACCATCAATAGTTGATAGGGCAGACATTTGAAAGATCTGTCGTCGGTACTAGACCATACGATCGGCAAATTATCTAGAGTTCAACCATATTAACGATTTCCGAAAAAATCGCTTGGTTTTAGCCTAATAAAAGCACACGTTCCATAAGGTCCGTGTTTATATTGCATGTATTAGCTCTAGAATTACCACAGTTATCCAAGTAACTGTTAACGATCTAATGAACCATAACTGATATAATGAGCCTTTTGCGGTTTCACTTTTAATTCGTGTGTACTTAGACATGCATGGCTTAATCTTTGAGACAAGCATATAACTACTGGCAGGATCAACCAGAATAATGTTATTTATTTATATTTTATATTTGAAAAATTGAAAAATAACATGATTCCTCTTATGTTATCTCTCATAACAACTGACTCTGATAATTTTTTTATTAAAAGATTTGCCAATTTGTAATCGAGAATAAAGGGAAAATGCATTTTACAAAGGTTCAAGTACAACTTTTTCAGAAAACATCAATAAGAGAACCTATAATATAGTGAACTCTTTTCGTAGTAATTGAGTTTATTTACTTAGCTGAGCACCTTTCAAATACATATCAATGATATTTTCAAATTTCTAATAAATTCTTTTACTTTCTTTGAAGTAAATTTTATATATTTTTTAAAAATATATTATTTTTTTATGAACCAAGAATTAAAAATTCTTTTATCATTTATTTACTTCACACTACCCATAAATGTGAAGTAAATTTCTAATGCGGACTTCTAATCCGTCATGGGCTCAACCATTTTGTTTTTTGGTACCTTTCGCTTTCACAGGCAGATCCAAGAAAATTACTTCATAGAAATAAATTCTCGAAATCTCAGTACCTACCCCTAATTGGTTGTTATTTCTCGACTATAAAAGCTAGTTTATAGACCGTGAAGTTACGATACATTGGCACTTGCGTCCAACGTGGGGAAAACGAAAAATTTTCTCGATTCCTTAAAGTAGTTTAGAAACAGACATTATCGCAGCAACCTTTGTGATGCCAAAAAAACATTTTGAATAAAGTCTTTGGACTTAGAAAATTTTTTGGACTTAAAAAATTTTTTCAACTTGAAAAAATTTTATTTACTCTTTTCATTGATTTCGGACTTAGAATAATTTTTTATATATTATTTTCATGATATGTCTTATATTTGCCTTCAATTTGTGGATATTTTTCTTTTGTGTAATATAATAATATTTTTTTGCAACTTTTAGGTCCCTTCCACATAATAGATTATAAATGCGCTTCTTCGCACCTCAGACTGTGAGGGTAGAAAAAACATTTGATTAAAGTCTTTGGACTTAGAAAATTTTTTGGACTTAAAAAATTTTTTCAACTTGAAAAAATTTTATTTACTCTTTTCATTGATTTCGGACTTAGAATAATTTTTTATATATTATTTTCATGATATGTCTTATATTTGCCTTCAATTTGTGGATATTTTTCTTTTGTGTAATATAATAATATTTTTTTGCAACTTTTAGGTCCCTTCCACATAATAGATTATAAATGCGCTTCTTCGCACCTCAGACTGTGAGGGTGGAAAAAACATTTGATTAAAGTCTTTGGACTTAGAAAATTTTTTGGACTTAAAAAATTTTTTCAACTTGAAAAAATTTTATTTACTCTTTTCATTGATTTCGGACTTAGAATAATTTTTTATATATTATTTTCATGATATGTCTTATATTTGCCTTCAATTTGTGGATATTTTTCTTTTGTGTAATATAATAATATTTTTTTGCAACTTTTAGGTCCCTTCCACATAATAGATTATAAACGCGCTTCTTCGCACCTCAGACTGTGAGGGTAGAAAAAACATTTGATTAAAGTCTTTGGACTTAGAAAATTTTTTGGACTTAAAAAATTTTTTCAACTTGAAAAAATTTTATTTACTCTTTTCATTGATTTCGGACTTAGAATAATTTTTTATATATTATTTTCATGATATGTCTTATATTTGCCTTCAATTTGTGGATATTTTTCTTTTGTGTAATATAATAATATTTTTTTGCAACTTTTAGGTCCCTTCCACATAATAGATTATAAACGCGCTTCTTCGCACCTCAGACTGTGAGGGTAGAAAAAACATTTGATTAAAGTCTTTGGACTTAGAAAATTTTTTGGACTTAAAAAATTTTTTCAACTTGAAAAAATTTTATTTACTCTTTTCATTGATTTCGGACTTAGAATAATTTTTTATATATTATTTTCATGATATGTCTTATATTTGCCTTCAATTTGTGGATATTTTTCTTTTGTGTAATATAATAATATTTTTTTGCAACTTTTAGGTCCCTTCCACATAATAGATTATAAATGCGCTTCTTCGCACCTCAGACTGTGAGGGTAGAAAAAACATTTGATTAAAGTCTTTGGACTTAGAAAATTTTTTGGACTTAAAAAATTTTTTCAACTTGAAAAAATTTTATTTACTCTTTTCATTGATTTCGGACTTAGAATAATTTTTTATATATTATTTTCATGATATGTCTTATATTTGCCTTCAATTTGTGGATATTTTTCTTTTGTGTAATATAATAATATTTTTTTGCAACTTTTAGGTCCCTTCCACATAATAGATTATAAACGCGCTTCTTCGCACCTCAGACTGTGAGGGTAGAAAAAACATTTGATTAAAGTCTTTGGACTTAGAAAATTTTTTGGACTTAAAAAATTTTTTCAACTTGAAAAAATTTTATTTACTCTTTTCATTGATTTCGGACTTAGAATAATTTTTTATATATTATTTTCATGATATGTCTTATATTTGCCTTCAATTTGTGGATATTTTTCTTTTGTGTAATATAATAATATTTTTTTGCAACTTTTAGGTCCCTTCCACATAATAGATTATAAATGCGCTTCTTCGCACCTCAGACTGTGAGGGTAGAAAAAACATTTGATTAAAGTCTTTGGACTTAGAAAATTTTTTGGACTTAAAAAATTTTTTCAACTTGAAAAAATTTTATTTACTCTTTTCATTGATTTCGGACTTAGAATAATTTTTTATATATTATTTTCATGATATGTCTTATATTTGCCTTCAATTTGTGGATATTTTTCTTTTGTGTAATATAATAATATTTTTTTGCAACTTTTAGGTCCCTTCCACATAATAGATTATAAACGCGCTTCTTCGCACCTCAGACTGTGAGGGTAGAAAAAACATTTGATTAAAGTCTTTGGACTTAGAAAATTTTTTGGACTTAAAAAATTTTTTCAACTTGAAAAAATTTTATTTACTCTTTTCATTGATTTCGGACTTAGAATAATTTTTTATATATTATTTTCATGATATGTCTTATATTTGCCTTCAATTTGTGGATATTTTTCTTTTGTGTAATATAATAATATTTTTTTGCAACTTTTAGGTCCCTTCCACATAATAGATTATAAATGCGCTTCTTCGCACCTCAGACTGTGAGGGTAGAAAAAACATTTGATTAAAGTCTTTGGACTTAGAAAATTTTTTGGACTTAAAAAATTTTTTCAACTTGAAAAAATTTTATTTACTCTTTTCATTGATTTCGGACTTAGAATAATTTTTTATATATTATTTTCATGATATGTCTTATATTTGCCTTCAATTTGTGGATATTTTTCTTTTGTGTAATATAATAATATTTTTTTGCAACTTTTAGGTCCCTTCCACATAATAGATTATAAACGCGCTTCTTCGCACCTCAGACTGTGAGGGTAGAAAAAACATTTGATTAAAGTCTTTGGACTTAGAAAATTTTTTGGACTTAAAAAATTTTTTCAACTTGAAAAAATTTTATTTACTCTTTTCATTGATTTCGGACTTAGAATAATTTTTTATACATTATTTTCATGGTATGTCTTATATTTGCCTTCAATTTGTGGATATTTTTCTTTTGTGTAATATAATAATATTTTTTTGCAACTTTTAGGTCCCTTCCACATAATAGATTATAAACGCGCTTCTTCGCACCTCAGACTGTGAGGGTAGAAAAAACATTTGATTAAAGTCTTTGGACTTAGAAAATTTTTTGGACTTAAAAAATTTTTTCAACTTGAAAAAATTTTATTTACTCTTTTCATTGATTTCGGACTTAGAATAATTTTTTATATATTATTTTCATGATATGTCTTATATTTGCCTTCAATTTGTGGATATTTTTCTTTTGTGTAATATAATAATATTTTTTTGCAACTTTTAGGTCCCTTCCACATAATAGATTATAAACGCGCTTCTTCGCACCTCAGACTGTGAGGGTAGAAAAAACATTTGATTAAAGTCTTTGGACTTAGAAAATTTTTTGGACTTAAAAAATTTTTTCAACTTGAAAAAATTTTATTTACTCTTTTCATTGATTTCGGACTTAGAATAATTTTTTATATATTATTTTCATGATATATTTTATATTTGCCTTAAATTTGTGGATGGCAAAAAAAACATTTGATGAAAGTCTTTAGACTTAGAAAATTTTTTCAACTTCAAAATATTTTATTTTCTCTTTTCATTGATTTCGGACTTAGAATAATTTTTTTTAAATATTATTTTTATATAATATTTGTTTTTAATATGGCAATTAATATATTTTGTATAATATATGAGCATATTATTAATGCCTCCTTGCTTTCTTTCTTTCTTTATTTCTTTCTTTCTATGAAAATTAATATTTTCTTATATTATTTTTGGCTTTGCCTTAAGGTGGTTTTTATTATGTTCCACCAAATCAATGTTTTGTTTTTTTCTGCTTGAAAAAAATTAAAAAAAAAACCCGAAACAAATAAGCATGCAGATGATTATTAAATAAATTTAATAATCTTTACATACGTTACTTGTTTCGGGGGTATTAACATACACCAATATTTGTTTTAAATATGGCAATAAATATATTTTGTATAATATATGATAGGCAGCATATTAATAATGCCTGCCGCTTTCTTTCTTTCTATGAAAAATAATATTTTCTTATATTATTTTTCGTTTTGCCTTAAAGGTTTTTATTATTTTCAAAATCAATGTTATGTTTGTTTTTTTTTTTTGCTTGAAAAAAATTTAAAAAAAAAAAACCCGAAACAAATAAGAATGCAGATCATTATTAAATAAATTTAATAAATCTCTACATACAATACTTGTTTCGGGTATTTATGGTTAGATTTTAATATATTAAATATAAATAAAATTATATTTTTTATATATATATATATGATAATTCATAGCAAATTCAACAATTATTACAATAATGCAATTTTGTTGTTTTTACTCGAATCATCAAGCAAAGGATGAGCTTCAGTGGATCGCAGTATGGCAGCTGCTCTACCACTTACAACACCTTGCCCGTTACCAAAGTCGTTTACAATTGATTCTAAGCACTGTCATCGTATTTAATAATGTTTAACTATATAACTAGCGCGGCTACAGGCGATATTTAATACGTCCCATATTGCTATGTTAAATAGAACATTGGCATCACTCCATTGTCGTCTATAACTTAAAGTTTAAGACTTTTAATGGTTTATTGCCATACAATACAATTGCTCCATTTTTATCATTACAGTCCAGCACGGATACGACCTTAGAGGCGTTCAGGCATAATCCAACGGACGTAGCGTCATACCACTGTTCGCTCGAACAAGTATTGTGCCATTGGTCCGTACCTGCGGTTCCTCTCGTACTACGCAGGAATGCTGTCGCAACAACAATTGTCATCAGTAGGGTAAAACTAACCTGTCTCACGACGGTCTAAACCCAGCTCACGTTCCCTTGCATGGGTGAACAATCCAACGCTTGGTGAATTTTGCTTCACAATGATAGGAAGAGCCGAC
>CATNUY010000397.1:0-253000 GCA_951217065.1 Baccha elongata | reverse complement strand
CGACAACCAGTGCAAAACAATTTCCGAATCACACCAAGCTACGGTTCTAGCTATCTTTTGAGAAAACGATGATTTTACCAAATTAAAGAGCCGAGTTAACAGCAAAGCTCCACACAGCTCTAACCGCGGAATAGAAGTGGGTTTTAATGGAGCGACTTTGGTTTTTGCGGCTATGATAGTTATTTTATAACTTCCTTCAGCGATTTTGCAACGAGTGTACACGACAGCAGCATAGGCGAGCGAGGATGAATCAGAAAATCCGTGTAGTTCAATCTCATCTGACGTCGATAAAAACACATTTCTTCCTGCCTGTAACTAGTCCATCGATCAGCTAATTCTGAAGGCAATGGGTCGTCCCATTTTAGTTTAAGATTCGATGACCAAAGTTCCTGAAAGAGGATTTTGAACAGTATCACAGATGGTGCTAATAGTCCTAATGGGTCAAATATTCGCGATACTTCTGAGAGTAACGAACGTCTTGTTAACGAAAGAGTTGGAATACACTTGGACATGCGAAAAGAGTATTCGTCGCTCGCAGGATTCCAATGCATACCAAGTACCTTTACAAATGATTTTGACCGGTCCGTATCGAAGATGGAGTACTCACACTCTTCTTTTGGAAGCGATGCTAGAAGCGGCTAACAATTCGAACTCCATTTTCGCAGCTGAAGCTTAGCCATAGAAAGAAGTGTAATTAATTCGGTCTGCAGTTCGATAAGTTCCTTAGTTGATTTTGCTCCTGTCATGACGTCATCAACGTAGACATCTTCCATTAGAACACGGGCTGCGTTTGGGTACTCTGATTGGTAATCTTCGGCTAATTGCTTCAGAATTCGTACCGACAAAAATGGAGCTGATGCTGTACCGTACGTTACAGTACATAAACGATAATGCTGGATTTCGTTTGAAGGGGACTTACGCCAAACAACACGCTGGTAGTCAGTGTGTGAATCTTCTTCCCAAATCTGGCGAAACATCTAAACCACATCAGCAGTAAAGACAAAAGGATGTTGTCGAAAACGTAAGCAGACACCTATCAAGTCCCGTTGAATAGGAGGACCTATCAAGAGAGCAGCATTTAAAGATTTTCCTTTTGAGTCCTTGGCTGAACCATCAAATACAACACGGAGTTTTGTAGATGAACTCTCCGGTTTAAGTACTGCGTGATGGGGTAGATAAAAACACTTGCCATTAAAAACACCGATTTCTTCACGAGGAATTAAAGTCATATGACCTAAGTTAATATACTCCTGCATGAAATTTGAATACATCTCCTGCAGTTTCGGATTTCGAGTAAAGCGGCGCTTCATGGAGTGAAGACGAGAAACAGCAAGAGATAGAGTATTTTCGAAGCACGGATTTTGTGTTTTAAATGGAAGTTCAACGACATACTTTCCATCTGAAGATCGAGAAAATGTTCTTTGAAAGTGTATTTCAGCCTGATCGAGCGAAAGCGATTGGTTTGCAGGGGCAACTTCTTCAAGTTCCCAAAAATGTTGAAGTAATGCATCGATGTCAACGGTAGAGTGAAGAGAAGTAAAATGATTTAATTGTTCTTCTTCGAAAAATTGTCCGGTTATAACCCAACCGAACGAAGTATTCTGAGCGACTGGACCCCCGTCAGCACCACGGATTTGTCCACCCTTAATAATACTCCAAAGTTTATCCCCACCAAGAAGAACATCAATGGGAGCAGCAATATTAAAGCTTGGATCTGCGAGTTCAATATTTGTAATATGAGACCATGAAGAAAAGTCTATAGATTGAGATGGTAAGTTGGAAGTCAACTTATTGAGTATAAAGGCATCAACGAATAATTGAGTAGAGTTGAACCGAGAGCACAATTTTAATGATATCCGTCCTTTAGTATATCCTACTTCAGTTGACGACAACCCCAGGATAGGAATTCTTGAATGTGTGCGCTGATACCCGAGCCTTTGAGCAAAAGATTCGACAACAAATGTAGATTGAGACCCGGAATCAAGAAGCACTCGACAGTCAATAAGATTTCCCTGAATATCTTGTATTTTAGCTAAGAGAGTTGGCAAGAGGGTTTTCTTTCGAAAGCTAAAATCAAGCGAATGGTTGTTTACGATTGGAAAAGTAGGTGTAGCAAGATTTGATAACGAATGTTGAGATTGAGTCGAAGAAGTTAAAGATGATGATTGGTATTTCATGTCTGACTCCGCAGAGTGTACGAGTGAATGATGGCGTGCTTTACACACCCGACAACGAAACGAAGAATGGCATTTATACGACGAATGCCCAACACGTAGACAGTTAAAACATAAAGAGTTTGTTTTCGCAAAGTTTCTACGGGATTCAATGTCTAACGCGACGAATTTGGCACACTGAGGGAGTATATGATCACTTTGACACATAGGGCATTTGGATTGACACGAAGCATCTGATGGCCCAGCTAAATGAGCTCGAATATTATTTGATGGTTTTATCCGCGTGGGAACCGAACGAGAACTCATAGATTTGCATGTTTCAAGAGCATCACACCGTTTATCTAAGAATTGTAAAAATTCAACTATCGTGCAGTCTTCCCGAGAACCAATGTGCTCTGCCCAAGATTGTTTAGAATTAGGATCGAGTTTATTCAGCAATAAATAAATAAGCCATGGGTCGCGGCTCGATTTGTCTAACGCACTAAGGCCACGTACGACTTCATCAGCACCGTCAGAAATTTTTCGCAGAATGTCTACATTGGACGCACTAATTGTAGGAAGCGACAAAAATGTCTCAATAAATGATTGAACGATAAGCTGACTACGATCGTACCGCTTTTCTAAACGGTCCCATGCTTCGGGATAGTTCGCGTCGGATATCAAAATGTGTTTAATTAGATTAGCCGCATCACCCCGAAGGTACGATTTTAAATAATGGAATTTATGAGTTGGGCTAAGATTCCTTTTGGTGTCAACTGACCCTAAAAATAGATCGCGAAAGGATGGCCAGTCCTTATAATTTCCACTAAACGGTGGCACAACAATTGCCGGTAATTGCGAAGAAGAAGAAGGAGACGAATTAATCTTTTTCAAAAATGCGGACTGCTGTTCAGTAAGGCGATCTATAGCTGATGCAGTTTCTACGGGTTCCTTTTGATTTACTCTAATGCGCATTGCTTTAATAAGTTCTGCATTCGAAAAAAAGTATTTCGTTTCGTATGCAGAGAATTCACTTTCGATTTCCTCGATATCTTCTGGTTCTGATTTCTCGAGGATTTCGTTGTGAAGAGTTGAAAAATCAGACCACGCGATTTCAAGTTTATTTAAACGAACTTCCAACATTTCGATTGTTGTAGATTCTTCGATCGTATCTATGAATGCTGCCGCCCGAGTTAACCGACCTTTAGCATTTCCACATTTACTTTTCAGTGCACTCGACATCGCACAATACAATTCCGAAAAAAAAAACAGTTCTATAAAATAGGATTTGATTGATCTAAAATAATTATCAATCGATTAAATTAATTGAATTAAATTTAAACCAAATTGTGAAAGGTCAGGTTTTAACCTGCGTAGAGTAGTATACCTATGTATGTATGTAGGTATGTACTAGCTTATGAATTTGTAGCCAAATGCCAGTAGGTACATATATACAGCAATTAATTTTATGATTTAATTCCGAATTAAATGGCAATGATAAAATTGTTCGAAGTGAATTCAAGCTAACTAACACGAGATTGTTAAAGTTCACTTAATTAGTTGCAGTTTACAAAGTACATATAGATTTCATACAATCTTTAATATATGTACGCACTTGTATAACTTCGAAACACTTCACTAAAGGATAACGATTTGATTTAGTTTTTTTTTTTTTATATGATTTTTTAAATATTCGACGACGAAGGACCACTATGATTGCGAATGAATGGACTGTATGATTAAAAAAAATGTATTTGTTTGTTAATAAAAGATTGAGTGTTTAAATCCTATGTGTATAATGTTTATTAATGTTTAGTGTATAATATACAAAGGATTATCTGGCTGATACAATGCTATAGTTACCACGATCTATTCTGCTTGCGAGTCAAATAAAAAAGAGATCGATTATTACAAAATAATTTGTCATAAAGTTAATTTGCGGCGCCACGAAGATGAGCGCAAAGAAAAACACACAAAATTGAAACTGTGCAGATGAATAGGTTTATGCATTTACAGTAGATTTCAATTTTAGCAAAAATTACTAACTGCACAATTTAAAGTTAAAATTGTAAGGTATTATATGACATGTTTGGCAATTGTTAACAAAAATAATAACTTGTATGAAATTGAATGATTTTAGTTAAAAAATGACTTTGAATTAATGATTTAATATTTTTCATTGAGTTTATAAATTATTTGAGTTGAAACGATTAATATTCAAATAAATAGTAATTGATCTTGAACAATTATTATTATTATTATTATTATTATTATTATTATTATTATTATTATTATTATTATTATTATTATTATTATTATTATTATTATTATTATTATTATTATTATTATTATTATTATTATTATTATTATTATTATTATTATTATTATTATTATTATTATTATTATTATTATTATTATTATTATTATTATTATTATTATTATTATTATTATTATTATTATTATTATTATTATTATTATTATTATTATTATTATTATTATTATTATTATTATTATTATTATTATTATTATTATTATTATTATTATTATTATTATTATTATTATTATTATTATTATTATTATTATTATTATTATTATTATTATTATATTATTATTATTATTATTATTATTATTATTATTATTATTATTATTATTATATTATTATTATTATTATTATTATTATTATTATTATTATTATTATTATTATTATTATTATTATTATTATTATTATTATTATTATTATTATTATTATTATTATTATTATTATTATTATTATTATTATTATATTATTATTATTATTATTATTATTATTATTATTATTATTATTATTATTATTATTATTATTATTATTATTATTATTATTATTATTATTATTATTATTATTATTATTATTATTATTATTATTATTATTATTATTATTATTATTATTATTATTATTATTATTATTATTATTATTATTATTATTATTATTATTATTATTATTATTATTATTATTATTATTATTATTATTATTATTATTATTATTATTATTATTATTATTATTATTATTATTATTATTATTATTATTATTATTATTATTATTATTATTATTATTATTATTATTATTATTATTATTATTATTATTATTATTATTATTATTATTATTATTATTATTATTATTATTATTATTATTATTATTATTATTATTATTATTATTATTATTATTATTATTATTATTATTATTATTATTATTATTATTATTATTATTATTATTATTATTATTATTATTATTATTATTATTATTATTATTATTATTATTATTATTATTATTATTATTATTATTATTATTATTATTATTATTATTATTATTATTATTATTATTATTATTATTATTATTATTATTATTATTATTATTATTATTATTATTATTATTATTATTATTATTATTATTATTATTATTATTATTATTATTATTATTATTATTATTATTATATTATTATTATTATTATTATTATTATTATTATTATTATTATTATTATTATTATTATTATTATTATTATTATTATTATTATTATTATTATTATTATTATTATTATTATTATTATTATTATTATTATTATTATTATTATTATTATTATTATTATTATTATTATTATTATTATTATTATTATTATTATTATTATTATTATTATTATTATTATTATTATTATTATTATTATTATTATTATTATTATTATTATTATTATTATTATTATTATTATTATTATTATTATTATTATTATTATTATTATTATTATTATTATTATTATTATTATTATTATTATTATTATTATTATTATTATTATTATTATTATTATTATTATTATTATTATTATTATTATTATTATTATTATTATTATTATTATTATTATTATTATTATTATTATTATTATTATTATTATTATTATTATTATTATTATTATTATTATTATTATTATTATTATTATTATTATTATTATTATTATTATTATTATTATTATTATTATTATTATTATTATTATTATTATTATTATTATTATTATTATTATTATTATTATTATTATTATTATTATTATTATTATTATTATTATTATTATTATTATTATTATTATTATTATTATTATTATTATTATTATTATTATTATTATTATTATTATTATTATTATTATTATTATTATTATTATTATTATTATTATTATTATTATTATTATTATTATTATTATTATTATTATTATTATTATTATTATTATTATTATTATTATTATTATTATTATTATTATTATTATTATTATTATTATTATTATTATTATTATTATTATTATTATTATTATTATTATTATTATTATTATTATTATTATTATTATTATTATTATTATTATTATTATTATTATTATTATTATTATTATTATTATTATTATTATTATTATTATTATTATTATTATTATTATTATTATTATTATTATTATTATTATTATTATTATTATTATTATTATTATTATTATTATTATTATTATTATTATTATTATTATTATTATTATTATTATTATTATTATTATTATTATTATTATTATTATTATTATTATTATTATTATTATTATTATTATTATTATTATTATTATTATTATTATTATTATTATTATTATTATTATTATTATTATTATTATTATTAATATTATAATGTATTATTATTATAATTATTAATAATAATAAACGTTGCCGCCACCTCCCTAGTGTCAAAAAAAAAATTAACAGATCTCAACTCCATATTCTACATGGCCAACTGACAACGTCTCTTCTTTGACACTTGACATTTCGCAAATTACATGATGTTTTCGTTTTCGTGTTGTTTGGATGCCGGTGGTATTTCGATGGTAAGTAATTTTATTGTTTTGGCGTTCTAAAATGTTTTTTTGGTTTTATTTTCTCATTTAGAAAATTTGGGAGCTATGCTAGGTGCCCATAACATAACTCAACTTAAAATTTGTGACTTTAATCTTGACTTTTACTAAAATTTGTGTGTGTGAATCTATTAATTCAGAAAAGACGAAATAAAGCAAAAGAAAGTTTTGCTTTTCATATTCAAATTATCTTGACGGTCGGCAAAGATTTTCATGAACGAAATAAATCGTTCAGAAAAATCTTCAAGTGAGGTTTGGTGAACTAAATCACTCCCCCTCTCCGCGATATCAAACGATCTATTCCAATGAATAGCCGTCTTAAGTTTCGAATGCCTATCTCGAATTGTCCAAACGATTAAATGAATCATAAACTTTCATTTAACCTTTATATGGCGACTTATCCCTATATTAATTGCTTAATATTGAATAAGGTCGTCGTTCTAATTCGCCTAGGTTAAATGAATGAGAGATTCTCATACACGCGACTAATTTTCATTAGTGTTACTTTACCCGAGCTAATTACGAATAGGTAGGTACCTATTTTACGCGTACTTAAAGTTTTTTTTTTGAAATAAGAACCATAAAAGTTCAAAAGCGTTAAATGTTTTCAACAAGTATAAAGTTTGCGTAGGACGCCTCCAAAAAATGTCATAATCCCACCCGAAATGAGAAATAAGAACCAATAAATTTTTTTTAAAATTCAAACAAAAATTTAAAATGTGTGGATCTGAAGGATCTTTGAGAATGTAGCAGGTCCATTCAATATTTTCTTTTATGTTGTTAGCTGAAGGCTATTTGTAACCCGAGGATATTCACACGTTGAATGTAGGTACACACTATTTATGACACAAAAAAAACTTTAAATTTCCAAATGTTACTTTTATTTTCAGATATTCACCACGGACGGACTGTAAATTATCTTATTTACGATAACGAGTAGGTTTACTTTTATTTTTTAACGAACCGAAAGTATTTTTATGCGAAAGAACGTAAGTATTTGGTAAGTATTTTATTTTCACAAATTATCTTTGTGATCGAGTGTTGCTTTTATGAAAGCGAGATTCTCACACTAATTTCTTTTCTTTATAAAATTCAAAATTTAGGTAGGTATCGAAATTTATCTTACGTTACGTAAAAATCAATAAATAGTTTCAGTTACAATCAAAATTTGTATTCTTTTTTTTTTTGTACTTAATTTTCAACCATTAGCTTTGTTGGTCTTATACGCAAAAATAATCGTAATTATGCAAACGATCGTATGATTATGATTAATATTCTTTATAGGTATGTTTCATTGGATATCTTTTTACTATGAACTTTCACTTTTTTTTTCTTTGGAAAATTCACCCATATAATTTCACATATATAAACAAATTCTTATAGCACCTTTTCTTGTGGGGGTGACTTTTTTTATTTTCAGATAAGATATAAGATTGCAGAATTGATAAAAGGTTTCTACCTAAGCATATAAATAAAAATAATCTACCATACCTCATCCATATAACACATATATACTTTGATTTTCCCCTGCCTAAAGGTGACTCCAGCAGGGTTATGGTGTTGTTGATTGACTTGATGAATAAAATTTTTGTCTCAGCACTTGCTTGAATCGATGATTCCCACGATGTTGTCTCGGGTCCTACGTGCTGATGACAATTTGCACGTTGATTTCTCAAACGATTTTTGATGGTTATTAATTTTCGGAATTATAGTTTTTGGACTCCACACTAAAACCCAGAAAATGCTGACCGAGTGGTGGGTTTCTTTCAAGACGACGACGCAATAGTTTTTGTGGTCCACGTATTGGTCGCAGTCTTGTCTGACTCGATGAATCCCACTCGGTGCGTATCTGTTTTAAAATAGTAAAAAAAATGCATTAGTATTTTGTATCTTCTGCTCTTTGCACCTAAGTAATTCTTTGATCTAAAACCTTCTCTTTGTGTCGCAAATGCATGTGCTTTCTATAGAAAATTTTTCGGACATGAGGTTTTTTGCAGAATTATTTGTTTCGCATTAGATATTCTTTAATTATTTTTGTTTAACTAGTTGATATGACCATTTTTCTTTATGAACCGAGCATGTGCTCTGGTTTTTGATCAATTTAGATTAAAAAAAAACTTCTCTTACCTGGAGTTTTTTATCCTTTTAATGGTGCTGCTTTTTCTTTCACTCCTTGTTTCTTTTATTTTTTGTATTTTCTAGTTTTTTTGTCACTTTAATTTTTCTTTTTGGTTGGATGTTATATTTTACTTATTTTGTACTTTCAGTTAGCACTGTTTTAAACTTTTAATTTTTCTTCTTCTTTAGTTATAAATTTGCACGTCTGACTTTAACAAATTGGAAATTTCGAATGAGATTGTTCGGATACTTACGTATCACGTTACTTGTATCGGAGCTTCCTCAACTTCACTTTTTTGGCGGTTGGAGCAATTTCAATTCGTTGAGATAGACTCATTGCGGTGTATTGGTCTCTTTTATACTCCTTAGAAAGATTGATAGATACTCGAAATTAATTCGTCCATCTTTTTTATTTCTCCTTCGATGCTCGTGGATTCTTCGAGGTTTGATTCGTTTTGTTTTCATGTGACCAGACTCATGTTATTTTAGATTTGCGTGTAAACATTTTTCCTTTCAGAATTTTGTTTACATGCGAATCGTCATGGTTCACTTCAACTTTTTTCATGTCTCCTAAGGAATTAATTTCTATCTCTTTTCTTCTGGTAGGAATGTTGGTGCTCGTAGTTTTTCGTAGAGTTATTCTTTTCCTCCCCTTTTCGTTGTTTTTGCATAGAAGTAAAAACAAGACTTATTTTGTCTTTTCTTGTACTTACCGAGTAAGTATATATATTTCTTTTCTTTGCTTTAGGTTCTAACGAGATTTTATTATGTTTTTTCGGAAACGTAGGTAAGTATATTTGAGTATGTACATTTTGGGTGTAGCTACCGGACTTTTATTTAGGGTAAGTATTTTTACTATGTATGTAATATTTCAGTCATAAAAAAAAAATAAATGATGAAACCTCAAATATATTTCATGACTATTTCATGAACTTATTCTGTCGCATGTTTACAGATCTGAATCTAAAGTGATGTTTTATGCTGTAAAACCTGAACTTAGTATTTCTGTCACTACCTATAGTCAATTTTTCTATTTCTTTTTGCAGTAGGACTAATTGTTTTAACTTTTCTGGAAACTCGCATTTATGATGATGTATCGTCGTTTCGAATCTGAGGCGTATAACCTTAACGTATCGAACTTAAGTAATTTTTATGTTGTCAATTCCGTAGACAAACAACATTTCGTTGCTTACAGACACTTATTTATTTATTTTAGATCTACCTAAAAGTTTATGTTTCTGTTTCTAGGCGACAATGTTTCATACCGGTGAGCGGGTATACTATTAGCAAAGGTACCTTACTTTCTTATTGGCTGAGGTGTGTCTTAGCTAATTTATCTTTTTCTTTGCCTATTCTTAGGTGGTTGTTTAGAAATTTTGTTGTAACTTTGCTATGAGGTTGCCGTATTAACTATTTCATTTATCTGTTATAGGAACTTTTATGTTATCCGTAATTTCCCATAAACAACTTCTCCTAAGTTTATTCTCTTAAGAATTGAATTCTTGAATTTGTGAGAATATTTAGTGGACTGTAGAAATTTTCAAGTTGGTTTGCTTTGGTGGTATTATAAAAGCTATTATTTATATTCGTTTGAGTATTTAAGAAGAATTTCTCAAGTGAACTACAGTGGATGGTGAAATGGATTTTCCTACAAAACATATTCAATGTTCCTGGTGCCAACAGGAATATTGATGATGGAAACGTGTATAGGTTATTACCTACAATTTTCACTACTTTCGTCTTTACAAACTTGGGGCATAACTTGGAAATGCGATGTTTACTTGCATCACTTAACACGAAATTACGACGGAATACCTCGTCACCTACATTAAATGTAACTTCCCTGCTCCTAAGGTTGTAAACTTTCTCATAACTATCGTGAGCTTGGTTAAGAGCTGTTTTGAGGTATGAATGAAGAATGTTCATTCGTGCTGTTTTAGGTAACCAATCGATCTCGGACTGATTAAGTCCACCAAGTTTTCTTAATAACGTGTAATCTGCACCATGTTCAATCATGAGCTGGCCAAATAAGGCTTCATATGGCGTCATGCCGATTGCGCTATGTAGAGATGTGCGTAAGGCACTACTAATGGAAGATAAATGCTCGTCCCAGTTGAGTTGTTTTGTATCGATGTAAGCTCTTATTGCACTCAAAATTGAACGATTAACTCGTTCGCTAGCATTCGCTTGTGGGGCGTATGCGGCTGTTTTTACGTGATTCATTCCGAAGTTATCTAGGAATGTCTTAAAATCGTTACTTATAAATTGTGAGCCATTATCCGATAATATACTCTCAGGAACTCCAAATATCAAAAAAATATCATCCACTAAAAATTTCACCACTTCTGAAGTAGTTGCCTTTTTCAATGGTTTGATGAATAAAAATTTTGTTAATTGATCTAACGCTTTAAAAATGAAGTAGTTACCTCTTCTGGATCTAGGGTATGGACCTAGAAAATCTATATACATATGTTGAAATGGTCTTTCAACTTCAAATCCTTTTCCCATTTCAGTTCTCAAAACAGTATTTGGCGCTTTTGTCGTTTTACAAATTTCGCAGTTGTTAACATACATTTTGACTTGCGAAGCCATTGCTGGCCAATAAAATTGGTTACGTAGACGATGCAGGGTCTTGGTGATACCACCATGCGCTGCCTGAGGCGGGCAATGAGCCGCAATTATCAACTTTTCGCCCAACTGCGATGGAATCCAAAGCTTCCAAGCTAAATCGTCTTGAATCGGATTACCTGTCACGTGCCTAACTTTCTTGTATATGAAACTATCAGATACTTGCAAGTCAGGGAGACGATCTTTATTTTTATTAACATGTTCAATGATCTGAAGGTATTCTTCCGACTTAAATGACGGATCCTTTAAATCAAGGTGTAACACTTTAGATGGACTTGAATTTTCGATGGGCATTTCTAGGGAAAATAAACGTAATGCCTCCACTTCATGCACTCTAGATAGGGCATCAGGCACAGCGTTCAAAGTACCTTTTCTATGCTCCACCGAAAATTCGAAGCTTTGAAGCTTCAAACTCCACCGAGCTAGACGTCCGGTTGGGTCCTTAAGACTCATCAACCCTCTCAGGCTTGCATGATCAGTGATCACCAAGAACCTGTAACCTTCAATGCATGGTCTGAATTTGTATATGCCTTTCACGGCAGCGAGACATTCTGGCTCTGTAACAGAATAGTTACGTTGCGCACTATTTAATTTTTGTGAATAGTAATAAATGGGATTTTCTGCGCCAGTCTCATCTCTTTGGCACAGTACGCATCCGATTCCAGTTGCTGAAGTGTCGCATAAAATCACGAATTGCTTGCTGAAATCGGGGTTGCGGAGAACTGGCGCCGAAGTTAAAGCTACCTTAAGCTTATTAAGAGCTTCTAACGCCTGTTCGTTGAACTCAAACTTATTTCCTTTCTTAAGCGTATCGGACATCGGTCCGGCTACCTCAGAAAAATTTTCAATGAATCGCCGGTACCAACCAGCCATTCCTAGGAATCGACGTACTTGACGTACTGTCGTTGGTACCAGGAAATCGAGAATTGCAGAAATTTTGGACGGGTCCGCTTTGAGGCAGCCACGCCCTACGACATAACCTAAGTATTGAAGCTCTTCGAAACAGAAACGTGACTTTTCCACATTTATTGTTAATCCTGCCTCGTCTAGCCTCTTCGCTACAATTTTTAAAACTGATACATGCTCTTCGAATGTTTTGGAGATGACCAATAAGTCATCTAAATAAATAAATACTTGATCTCTCAAGTTTGACGGGATAACTTTATTCATGAGGTTTGTCAGACTCTGAGTGGCAATGGAAAGTCCGAACGGCATCACCGTGAATTGATATAATGGACGGCCTGGTATTGCAGTTTTCTCCCTTGGCATCTCCTCCAACGGTACTTGCCAGTACGCATCTTTCAAATCCACGCTAGAAATATAGCGTGACTCCGAAAGTCGTGCTAACAAACCTTCTATATGCTCAATTGGACTCGCATCTTTCTTTGTTACGGATTTGACTTTCCGAAAATCCAAGCACATTCTATTTTTGCCGGGTTTCCTCACCAATACAACCGGTGAGGACCATGGGCTTGAACTTTCTTCAATCACTCCCAAAGAAATCATGCGGTCCACTTCGGCGTACACCAAAGCTTGTATCGCGGGAGAGATAGGGTAATGCCGTTGCCTAATAGGCAACGCATCGCCAGTATCAATCGAATGTTCCATAAGGTGTGTTTGTCCGAGTCCCCGCTCAGCGAATGACGGAAAAAGTTTTACTGTGTTTTTCAACACGACGGACTGTTCTGCAGTTAGCTCACATTTAGAGAAATTTGGTTTCTCTAAAGCTATCTCAGAAACTGATTCTTTAAAAGGTATTATATGGGGCGCTATCTCAAAGAGGGCCCAAAAATTTACCCCCAAGTAGAGTTTTTGCGTCAAAGAGGGTACTATAAACAAATCCATGGCGTGTGTTTTGCCATTAAAAGAAACTTTCGTTTTCACTACTCCTACCACTGGTTGTTGCTTTCCGTTAGCAGTAGCTATGTTGGTAGAGAACTTCTGAAAAGAGATGGTTTTGTTTTCTAAAATTTCTAATGCTCCTTTACCTAAACAACTAACACTTGCTCCTGAGTCGAGCAAACCATACCACTCTTCTTCGAATAGTTCTACTTGAACGTAAGGACGGGGATCGTCCTTATAATTTGACAATTTTGTCGAAGACAATGCTTTATAAAGTTTTCTTTTGTTAGAAAATTTAGTTCTCAAAGCTTCTATTTTGTTTAAATGTTTGGGATATGTATATATACGTTTCCTAGCTATATTGTATTCGATTTGCCTTTGATGTAAGGGCTTTAAAGGTCTAAGTCTAGGAATTCTAGAATTAGCGGATGTTAATATCAGGATATTTTTCGTTTCTGGGTTTTTCAAAATGGTGATTTTATCGGTTTTCTCTAAGTTTACAGAGGACTCCCCGAGTAGCCCATCTTGGCCAACTCACTCTCGGTCGAATGTTGGCTCGTTGACGAGTTTCCCGGACACATTTTACAATTTGGTGACAGAACATCTGGTTTGCCACAACGATAGCAGAAAATTCTTCGCTGTAAATCAGCGCAATCTCTAAAAGTATGACCTATATTCAAACAATTCTAGCATTTGACGTTTTACGAATTAGGCTTTGAATCGCGATTCCGATTATGATGAAATGCTTCGACGGCTGTTGACGTTTCAGTCAACTGTAAATCGGTTTGAATTTCGATCTCGTGGACTAGTTTTCTTGGAGGATTGTTATAAACTGGAGGTGCTCTAGCTCTCATCGGATCGTACTGAGCTAAAAATCTTTCCATATCTCGACAAGTGAAAACTAAGTCCGCGAGTCGAGTCGATTTAAACGTCAATAACAATTCTGCCATGCGTCTCCGTACGTTTTGCTTTATTATCTCGGCCAACTCCTCGTTAGGCCTAGGATTTTTCATGCGTGAATTGATTTTCAAAATGGCATCATAGAACGAGTCAAAGCTTTCACCTGGAACTTGCTTTCGTTCAGCCATTTGCCTGGACAACTCAGAATCGGTTTCCAGACTACGATATTGTTCAATCAGCGCTAACTTCAACGCTGCCCAAGATGAATACGGATTATTTTTCATGTACATCCAGTACCACACCTCAACCGTTCCGCTCACAAAATGGTGGAAATTCAAAACTGTCTCTTCCCAAGATGCTCCGTAGCTATCCTTTACCCGATCGAGTCGAAAAAGGAATTCGTCTACTGGCATATTTTTGGCATTATACACTATGCCCCATTTGTGGTAGTGTGGAGAACGTATAAATGATGTTCCTGGTGATGGTGCTGGTGCTCTCACATTACGATTTATTGACGTATTGTCAAACTGTATTTGATCTAACCTCTCATAAAAGTTTGGATCGTATCTTCGAGAAGGTTCAGCTCTAGGTGGAGATACGTTGCGTCTAGGCCACTCCCTAGGGAATTCCGGTAGGTTGTTTCGATTGGTATCAACTCCAGGTGGAGTGACATTTCGCCTTTGTCTTTCACCTAATGCTTCTCTGGCCACTTCTCTTAATCTTCCGTGAGGTATTTCTCTTGTTCTTTCTCTAGCTGTTTCTTGATCGTTATTTCTAGCTGTTACTTCTGGATTCGGTTCTCTTCTGACTTCGTAATTGCGTGTATCAGGTGTCGGCAAATCACATAAGGGTATAGCAGCGGCAGTTGGACGAGTCAATTCACTCATTTGTGTTATATCATTTTTATTTATTATTTTATTTTATTATTTTATTTTATTTTTGTTTCTTGCAAATTTTTGCGATCTTCTGCCCTGTTGAGTCCGATAGTTGCTAAAGCTATTTCCTTAATGTAATCCTCCCACCTGTCAGCTTGTTGGTCCAAGGTTTCATCTTGACCTCCTTCGGGTGTTAAATGTCTCGACAAATCGACTAGAGGTACTTCCTCGTCGTAAACTCGTTCTGTGTGTGATGGTCCGGCTGTATCTTCAACATGACTTGTATCTGCCACTGCATTATTATCCATCGTCATGTTGTGATACATGTCGAGGTTTTTTCTGTAACGCGTATTGTGTGGTTCTGGTGTTGTTAACACAGGTGCCCTGCTTAGAACTGGTGGTTTGGGAGGTCTGCCTCCCTTTTTCTTTTCTGTAGATCCGTTTTTGTTTTTATCAACCATCGTGATTACTGAACTTGCCGATAAAAAAAATAATATAAGAAGAAAAAGTTTTGTATTTAAGAACCTATATATATAAAAAAAATAAATGTTTACAAAAGATATACCTATTCTATGCTATTTTTAGCTTACAAAAAAAAATCTTAACTAATCTTACTACCTATATAAATAAAAAAAAACTATTAGCTACAACCTGTTATCTAAACTTTAATATTCAAAATCTAAATACCTATTTCTTACTAACTAAACTTATACACCTAAATCTTATTATCTATGCTTACTACCTAAATCTTATTAACTAAAACTTACTAACTAACTTAACCTACTTTCTTTCTAGGGTAAACCCTCTAAATTTTACTTAAAACTTCAAAAAAAAACTAAACTGCAAAATCTCAGTATTCGAAACTTCAAAAATTTGAATTAATTTTCAAAGCAAAATCTCACAAAAAAATCAAAATAACTAGACTAAAAAAAAAATAAGAATACTAAATAAGGGTGCCACAAGGCAAAATTAACTCTATAATGTCACCAGACAACTTAAAAACTTAATGTGCTACCAGGCAAAACTAAATACTAAATAAATCAAAAAGGTGCCACCAGGCGATACTAAATCTCAATATCTAAATTTCTTAATCCATGATTTTTTTTCAGATAAAACTCACTCCTTAATCTCAAAAAAGTGCCACCAGGCAATACTCAAAAAAAAAAAACTCAAAAATGTGCCACCAGGCAAACTAAATAAACTTGCAACAAAAGTTGCGTATTCGCCACCAGGCATTAAAACAAAATCTATATCTAAATTTACTTAATCCATGAGTTTTACTTTTCAGATAAAACTCACTCCTTAAATTTTCCAAAATACTAAATGAACTAAATTTTTTTTCTTGATTTTCTCAAAAAAAAAATTTTCTTAAAATTTCTCAAAGCAAAATTTCTAAATGGTTTTCTCTAATCTTCATAAGTTGGGAGACGTGACTGAAGTATCCCAATGCTTCAGCAGCAACTCCGCAACAACCTAAGTTCAACTCTTCATTCTATAATTCTTCATATTAAAAAAAATATTTCTTTCTTCAACAACTCGTAAAATTTATTTAACTTCTCTTATCAAACTAGCTTGCTCATACTTCTCCCTGCTGCTACTGACCTAAGAAGTAGATCACATCCCCTAGCGGACATCAGACCAGAACCATTTATCAAACTAACTGACTTGATTGTTCAAAAATAAATCTCAAACTCTTTATCAAAATGTAGTAACTTAAATTCTTCAAATAGCTTGTTGTTTGAAATTGGTTGTTCTTTTATTTAGCCGTCGTCATTTGGCTTTCGCTGCAGACGTGAACAGGAATGAGTTCAACTATTCACCGACTAAATACATATCCAATACGGACATCCATATGTAAGCTAACCTTACTGAAAACTAACTACCAAATGTTAAAAGAGTGGAGTGGAAATTTGACAGGTTGTCAAAATTTACCGGTAATTACTAATTACCGGTCGACACTTAAGTCAGAAAACCATCCGGTGTTAAGTCTCCATAACATTACCAACTCAAAATTTAAAATTCAAAATTGACTTAATTGATTCAAACTGACGCTTGAACAAACTTACTACATTATCAAAAATACTACATTCCAAAAGTTACTAAAAAAAACTATCTATCAAATTCTCAAAACCAACAACTCTATCATTACTCGGGCCCCACGTTGGGCGCCATTATATAACGGGAAGAATGGGATGGTCCCGCTACAAAAATTGAAAAATAATTGATCTTTAACTCATACTTAAGATTTTGATTTGAAACAAAGAAATTATAGAAATAATTTTAACTTTGAGTTAATCTCGAATATTAATTAAAAATACAATTATAAAATTAGTTAACATTTATGAGACTGAAACTGCAGATAGTTATGACTGAGAGAGTTGATTAACAAAAAAAAGACCAGAAAGCCCAAACACTGGATGATGTACGATCAACTTACTACCTATGTCTCAGTTACAGTATGTCTTCTCTTTCATATTTTCAATTATGCAGCGAACAGAAAATCCCTAATCAGATCCAATTTCATAAAAAGATTTGTGATAATAGTCGACTGGGAAAAGCAGGGGATGAAGGGACATTTCTGACCATTAACTACTCCACAGTAGTAGATGATCCGAAAAATCTCTTCGCCTTCTTCTCACAGTCGAGTATCCTCAACGTATGTCGGTGTAGAATACGCATTTCGAAGACACCACGGATTATTAACCTTACGTCCGATTTATAATCTGGCGTAGTCAGACGGTCTCCAAAGAATTCAAGATAGATCTCCACCTATCCTGAAATGTCTTAAGAATAAGTTTATCCGACTCCGGAAAAGTGATAATTCAAATCAGAAAAGAAAATCTTAAAAAAGTATCGTGATGTTCAAAGAAGAAGTTTTAATTCCCCTACCTATTATACTCGATAGAAAATTAAATGTATCCCAAAATCACCTCCTAATTCAAATTCACTGTTAGAGGATCCGAAACCTATTAGTCGCACGACTTTTAGTACCTTCTCTTATGATAGGGCACGTCCAAGCCGGAACGAATAGGGTGACTATCACCACACCGCTGCTTCAGGTCTGCAATTTTCACCGGGGCCGAACACGTCGGTACAGGGAAGTGGGTGGTGCTGCAGGAGCGATAGTCGGTGTCACATTTGTTAGGAGTCTTGCTGTTTGTTGACTCTGATAATTAAAAAAAAAAGATATGCTAAAAAGCAAAGGGGCCGAGTAACAATAGTGAGTTAGTTGATAGAAGTTGAAAGAATTGATAAATTGTTAAGGTGGTATTCGAGTGTTGACAGAAAACGAGACGATGATGTTATGGTCTCTAAGGATTATCTTACCCTTCCCTCCAAAGTTCTATTTCATCCTTGTAGTTTTGCTAGAACCCTAATGTGACGGGAAAATCAGGTGATGATGATTCCCCCTTGCACCTAACTTCCCTACCTAAGTGACTTTGTTGGAGACTAGTCCTTCAAAGACACTACCCATTGATATTACCATTGGTGCTAAATTTACTATGGTAATATCCCGCGATCATATGAAAACTGAAGAAGAATAGAATGAGTTTACCTAACTCTTACATTGTTGCGTATGATCTTTTCGTTGTTGTTGCTGTTGCCTTCACATTGGGCCGGCTCCAGCCACGCCCCTTCACTCAAGCCTCCTAGTCACTCATGTTAGCTGAAATAATTCTTCAAAAGAGAGAACTGACTTCCCGAGAACATCGACTAACTCTCTCCAAACTTATAATGGCCTTCAAATAAAAACTCAAAGATTTTCAACAAAATCCTTAACAATTTTATTTATATAAATCTTAAATCTAACAATGGAAATTTCTTACTGTTCGATCATTAACATAAGATGATAAACTCTAATAAGTTACTTCCAATAAAATCTCAAAACTTAATTTCATTCCTAAATTCATATAAGAGTTATACTCTTCTTAATAACAAACTTAACATCTCAACATGAACATAAGTATCTTTAAATTTAACATCCTCAAATATAGTCTAATAAGAATTTTATTCTTGTAAACGGATTTCGACCTATATTTCTTCAAAATAACTCAACTTAAAATTTGTGACTTTAATCTTGACTTTTACTAAAATTTGTGTGTGAGAATCTATTAATTCAGAAAAGACGAAATAAAGCAAAAGAAAGTTTTGCTTTTCATATTGAAATTATCTTGACGGTCGGCAAAGATTTTCATGAACAAAATAAATCGTTCAGAAAAATCTTTAAGTGAGGTTTGGTGAACTAAATCACTCCCCCTCTCCGCGATATCAAACGATCTATTCCAATGAATAGCCGTCTTAAGTTTCGAATGCCTATCTCGAATTGTCCAAACGATTAAATGAATCATAAACTTTCATTTAACCTTTATATGGCGACTTATCCCTATATTAATTGCTAAATATTGAATAAGGTCGTCGTTCTAATTCGCCTAGGTTAAATGAATGAGAGATTCTCATACACGCGACTAATTTTCATTAGTGTTACTTTACCCGAGCTAATTACGAATAGGTAGGTACCTATTTTACGCGTACTTAAAGTTTATTTTTTTGAAATAAGAACCATAAAAGTTCAAAAGCGTTAAATGTTTTCAACAAGTATAAAGTTTGCGTAGGACGCCTCCAAAAAATGTCATAATCCCACCCGAAATGAGAAATAAGAACCAATAATTTTTTTTTTAATTTCAAACAAAAATTTAAAATGTGTGGATCTGAAGGATCTTTGAGAATGTGGCAGGTCCATTAAAACCATACCTTAGCTGAAACAAACGTTTGGTTAGTTGAAAAAAATGTATTTAAAAAAAAAAAATTTAAAAATCAAAAAGCAATATAAAAATTTCTACAATAAAAAGGTTCGAAGACGGGAAGGTGCACCCTGATAAGTAGTTTCAGATTTGTAAGGTACGTTATATTTTACTTTATTAATTATCTTTAGTAATTCTTTTCTTAATTTCAGATTTCAGACTGTCAGACCAAATTTCAAAGATGGGATCAGCGAAAATGTAGGTAGGTATCTGTGTTTCAACAGACATAGGAAATTATGGTTTAGATTTCCTAAATTTATTCGTCGAATGGTTTTCAGGACGGTCCTGATTCGACTTCGAGTTTTTTCATACGCGAATCAAAAAAAATTATGTATACCGGATATTTTAAAATATTATTTTTAGACAAACAAAAAAAATTGTAATTACTATCAGTGTGTAGGTACCTTTATCATATTAAAAAAAATGTGACTGATCTTAACTTTCTTTAAGTATTTTGAAATGTTAAAATCACTTACACTTTATTAAAAAAACTTGACTTTAATTTTTATTTTTGGCTTTCTTTTTCAGCCTTGAAATTGAATGATTTTACTCGAAATTGATCTAAGTCAACTATAGGCAACTTGACGCTAAGTATACAAAACCTCTATAGCAGACTTATATAAATTTCATACACAGATATTTTCTTTTATGTTGTTAGCTGAAGGCTATTTGTAACCCGAGGATATTCACACGTTGAAAGTAGGTACACACTATTTATGACACAAAAAAAACTTTAAATTTCCAAATGTTACTTTTATTTTCAGATATTCACCACGGACGGACTGTAAATTATCTTATTTACGATAACGAGTAGGTTTACTTTTATTTTATAACGAACCGAAAGTATTTTTATGCGAAAGAACGTAAGTATTTGGTAAGTATTTTATTTTCACAAATTATCTTTGTGATCAAGTGTTGCTTTTATGAAAGCGAGATTCTCACAATAATTTCTTTTCTTTATAAAATTCAAAATTTAGGTAGGTATCGAAATTTATCTTACGTTAATTCATAGGTAAGTATAACACTTTTACCACCAATTGTAAAAATCAATAAATAGTTTCAGTTACAATCAAAATTTGTATTCTTTTTTTTTTGTACTTAATTTTCAACCATTAGCTTTGTTGGTCTTATACGCAAAAATAATCGTAATTATGCAAACGATCGTATGATTATGATTAATATTCTTTATAGGTATGTTTCATTTGATATGTTTTTACTATGAACTTTCACTTTTTTTTTCTTTGGAAAATTCACCCATATAATTTCACATATATAAACAAATTCTTATAGCACCTTTTCTTGTGGGGGTGACTTTTTTTTATTTTCAGATGAGATATAAGATTGCAGAATTGATAAAAGGTTTCTTCCTAAGCATATAAATAAAAATAATCTACCATACCTCATCCATATAACACATATATACTTTGATCTTCGCCTGCCTAAAGGTGACTCCAGCAGGGTTATGGTGTTGTTGATTGACTTGATGAATTAAATTTTTGTCTCAGCACTTGCTTGAATCGATGATTCCCACGATGTTGTCTCGGGTCCTACGTGCTGATGACAATTTGCACGTTGATTTCTCAAACAATTTTTGATGGTTATTAATTTTCAGAATTATAGTTTTTGGACTCCACACTAAAACCCAGAAAATGCTGACCGAGTGGTGGGTTTCTTTCAAGACGACGACGCAATAGTTTTTGTGGTCCACGTATTGGTCGCAGTCTTGTCTGACTCGATGAATCCCACTCGGTGCGTATCTGTTTTAAAATAGTAAAAAAAAATGCATTAGTATTTTGTAATTTAATTTGGGGGTAAAAAGCGCGTGTTGTATTAAATTTTTTTATATATTTGTATGTGGAACTTTTGCGTTTCATACAAAAAAAATTCCTTGCGGCTTCAATTAAATTTTCATTGCCCTTTGTGTCGTTTAATTTTTGACCATAAAATGGTTCATGAATATCATTTTATTGTTCGATCCTAAATTTATCTTTGTAAAAAAAAAACTTATTTTTATCTGTCTTTTTCTTTGCTGTTTTCAGGACTTTTATGATAACGTGATCTGATGGATGATTTTCTTTTCGCAGCTCCTCTGCCTTGAGCTGAATTTCCTCGTCTTAGATGTAGAAGCGCACGTTTCAATGCGACTTTCAGAGGGGTGGTTTTAGAGCGGTGTATATTGGTTTGACGATCCAATGACCAAGAATTCTGGCGCATCGTTCGTCTGCTCTTTGCACCTAAGTAATTCTGTGATCTAAAACCTTCTCTTTGTGTCGCAAATGCATGTGCTTTCTACAGAAAATTTTTCGGACATGAGGTTTTTTGCAGAATTATTTGTTTCGCATTAGATATTCTTTAATTATTTTTGTTTAACTAGTTGATATGACCATTTTTCTTTATGAACCGAGCATGTGTTCTGGTTTTTGATCAATTTAGATTAAAAAAAATTTTCTCTTACCTGGAGTTTTTTATCCTTTTAATGGTGCTGCTTTTTCTTTCACTCCTTGTTTCTTTTATTTTTTGTATTTTCTAGTTTTTTTGTCACTTTAATTTTTCTTTTTGGTTGGATGTTATATTTTACTTATTTTGTACTTTCAGTTAGCACTGTTTTAAAGTTTTAATTTTTCTTCTTCTTTAGTTATAAATTTGCACGTCTGACTTTAACAAATTGGAAATTTCGAATGAGATTGTCGGATACTTACGTATCACGTTACTTGTATCGGAGCTTCCTCAACTTCACTTTTTTGGCGGTTGGAGCAATTTCAATTCGTTGAGATAGACTCATTGCGGTGTATTGGTATCTTTTATACTCCTTAGAAAGATTGATAGATACTCGAAATTAATTCGTCTATCTTTTTTATTTCTCCTTCGATGCTCGTGGATTCTTCGAGGTTTGATTCGTTTTGTTTTCATGTGACCAGACTCATGTTATTTTAGATTTGCGTGTAAACATTTTTCCTTTCAGAATTTTGTTTACATGCGAATCGTCATGGTTCACTTCAACTTTTTTCATGTCTCCTAAGGAATTAATTTCTATCTCTTTTCTTCTGGTAGGAATGTTGGTGCTCGTAGTTTTTCGTAGAGTTATTCTTTTCCTCCCCTTTTCGTTGTTTTTGCATAGAAGTAAAAACAAGACTTATTTTGTCTTTTCTTGTACTTACCGGGTAAGTATATATATTTCTTTTCTTTGCTTTAGGTTCTAACGAGATTTTATTATGTTTTTTCGGAAACGTAGGTAATTATATTTGAGTATGTACATTTTGGGTGTAGGTACCGGACTTTTATTTAGGGTAAGTATTTTTACTATGTATGTAATATTTCAGTCATAAAAAAAAATAAATGATGAAACCTCAAATATATTTCATGACTATTTCATGAACTTATTCTGTCGCATATTTACAGATCTGATTCTAAAGTGATGTTTTATGCTGTAAAACCTGAACTTAGTATTTCTGTCACTACCTATAATCAATTTTTCTATTTCTTTTTGCAGTAGGACTAATTGTTTTAACTTTTCTGGAAACTCGCATTTATGATGATGTATCGTCGTTTCGAATCTGAGGCGTATAATCTTAACGTATCGAACTTAAGTAATTTTTATGTTGTCAATTCCGTAGATAAACAATATTTCGTTGCTTACAGACACTTATTTATTTATTTTAGATCTACCTAAAAGTTTATGTTTCTGTTTCTAGGCGACAATGTTTCATACCGGTGAGCGGGTATACTATTAGCAAAGGTACCTTACTTTCTTATTGGCTGAGGTGTGTCTTAGCTAATTTATCTTTTTCTTTGCCTATTCTTAGGTGGTTGTTTAGAAATTTTGTTGTAACTTTGCTATGAGGTTGCCGTATTAACTTTTTCATTTATCTGTTATAGGAACTTTTATGTTATCCGTAATTTCCCATAAACAACTTCTCCTAAGTTTATTCTCTTAAGAATAGAATTCTTGAATTTGTGAAAATATTTATTGGACTGTAGAAATTTTCAAGTTGGTTTGCTTTGGTGGTATTATAAAAGCTATTATTTATATTCGTTTGAGTATTTAAGAAGAATTTCTCAAATGAACTACAGTGGATGGTGAAATGGATTTTCCTACAATTTACCCACTGTCTGAATCTTATCATACCCTTTAAACTCTTGAAAGAAAAAACTCATCAATTTTTTTTTGTCACACATAAAGTCTGATCTGTAGATACTCCTTTGAATAGGGTGCACCTTCTTCGCCGTACCTACCTGATATAATGATTTATTTAGACTACTATATTGATTATTAAATATAAATTTGATTTATTAACTTTTGTAACTCCACAGCAGGACACGGTTTGAATGCACCGGTCAAACTTTTGTTATAATTTTGTAGAATTTTTAAAATTTTGAAACTAGTGAGTACCCATTTTGGTGGAAAACTTTAATAATATATTCTTTCTTGAATTTTTGGGTGGGATAAAACTTCTTTGATGTGGAGACGTCCTACGTGTTAATAAATTTTGTTGTTGCAGAGATATTCTCCTAAGAGATTTTTCTTTAGTTTCATATGAAACTACAAATTTCAATTCGTGCTTAGCTAAAACGATTTCGTTTTGCAACCGGTTTAGATCGTGTTAACTTGATCATACTAATCATTGTGATTAGTCGCGAAGATAAGTAAGAACGACGTTAGTATCCGATTTAGGCGAAATAGTAACGTCTACCTTATCTAATACAGAGATAAGCCGCCAATACAAGTCCGATACTACGTGTATGTTCAATTATAACGTTTTTTTTTATTGTACGTGTAGGCATTTTTCATTGGAACTGAAATTTTCTTCTGTTCCAAAATCGGAAAAAGGAGGAGACTTACCTTTAATCTTCACTCCTTCGTGCTTAATTTTCTTATTTTTATAGAAATTACCGACACTTAAAAGTTCTAGAGACAAGTTAAAAGATTTCTAATTAGAGATCAATTCAAGCAAAATTTGAAGTACAATTTTTATGTTAGATGAATTTCTGGTAAAGCTTTAAATAAGGCCATATTTAATTAAAAGGGATTAGACTAATTAAGTAAATTTATTCTAATTAGTAAAACAAGGTTAAGTATAAGTTATAAAATAAAATTTGTAGATAATGATTTTCTAAGAAGATAAAGATCTGAGTTTTCATTCAACTTCGTTGAATTCCGACTGGCAGTAATTTTTGGGAAGACAATTTTTACATTTTTAGATTTTTAGATAATATGGAGTAAAAAAGATCACAAGGTCAGGTGTCGTGGCTGGGATCCTTGCCAACATGGAGTAAGCAACTTTCGTTTCAACAACAACAATAACTGCTTCAACAACAACAACAACAACAACAACAACAATGGTTCAATAAAGGGAGTTTAATTACTCCTTATACAAAGTGGGAGTTTCTGAGAAGAAATGATGGTGCAATTCAGAAACGCAGGGTGAATGACTGCGATTAAATTAAGGGTAGTAGCATTCATTATGGTCGGGTGAAAAGCACCTGAGGAAAATACAACACCTACATTCCTCACCTTTGGAGATTTTTCACATCATAATTTCGGGACAGTGAAAAATCAGAACATGAAGAGTAGATGATAATCCGATGCAATGATAACATCTCTATTGGCGTTATGGGTGATGTCTTCTAAACTTAACACAACTATTTTCAAACTTTTCGAAGTTTTTTCTTTCTTCCAAGTTTTATGACTTTGATGTTCGTTATCGGCTCCTTTGCTCATTAGCACAGCATTTTTAAATTTCCAACTGAGTCTACCTCCAGCTTGATTCTTTCAGGTCGAAACAATTGTTACACCGGCTACCTACTTCTATTGTCCAACCCACTTCCTTGACCCGATGAGCTGAGCCAAGGCGAATGTAGAGACCTGAAGCAGTAGTTTAGTAGTAGCCACCCTATGTGTCCGGGCTTGGACGTGCTTCTAAAATCAAGGAGTACTAAAAGTTGACGGGGGCAGATAGGTTCTAGAGGATCCATAAGTCAAGTGAAACTTCAAGCAATAGAACATTCTCAAGGTATATAGTCCTGCATCGAACCACTAGGTCGGAGAATTAAACCCTCTCCTTTTTCATTATTCAGTAAATATCTTGCGGAAGTTGAATTATTTGAGATGAGATAAGTCGAAGTGGGATTAAGGTGATTTATGCAGAATAGGGATTCGTGGATACCGGATGGTGAATTTCGAATCTTAGTCTTCTCAGTTCAGCATTAAGCCTATTAATCCTAGGTGTGATACATAGATGTATACGACATCTACATATGTCAGGTTCTCCCGATACAAGGAAGCATTAAGATCTTTTGTTGGTTAGTGACCTCAAAATTACAAGATCATTCTATTGGCAGATTTTTTTTTTTTTGTCTTTCTTGGATCGATTGAACCAAATCCTAAATTTTATGACGTGGATCCTACATTAATTGAAATCGTCACATTCTACGTGAAATGAAATAAGTCTACTCCTGGTTCATATATGATTCTCCTTTTTGTTCCAATACGTAATGACACCCCCTGTCAAGACCACGAAGTTTCGCAAAAGCGAAAAATCCAGCAAAGAGCAAAATTTTCTTACCATGAATTTCTTTACGTATAGAATTTAAAATCAAAGTCCCTTTTGATACGTTGTAGAGTGTGTGATCTCTTTTAAGTTCCATTACATAAATGGCGCCCAGACGTGTGGGGCCCGAATAGCGAACAATTATAAAATTTTGAAGAAATTTTAGAAAATAGTAAGAACTTTTTGTCAAGTGGTAGAAAAAAAATAAAAAATTTTTTTGAAACTTAAATTTTTCTGATAAGAAAAATTGTCGTGTCTAGTTTTGTTTGAGAGTTGGAAGTCTTACTGAGATTTAACACCGAAAGGTAGTTGACTTAAGTGTCGACCGGTGATTGGTTGAACTATTTCCCAGATCATGTCTGTAGCGACAACCTGTTCAAATACCATTCCACTCGTAAGATAAATTGTTTCTCCTAATAAAGAATTAACTTGAAATTAGATGTCCGTACTGGATGTTCCAATCTAGTAGTCGTAGCTTCTAATGGAAGTAATCCGAACTTAGAGAAGTCTTTGTAGTTTAGTCGTTTGTTCTTTCGACCGATAGTAAGTTGATCCTTGTCCTGACTATGTCAGCCGCGAAAGCCAAATTGCTTAAACAACGCATAAGGCATACCAACACAAACAAGTAATTTAGTTTTTTTTGGTCATCTGCTACCCTTGACTGAGGTAATTATTGGTAGTAATTTTAGTAACTAGTTGGTCTTGAACTTTAAGTCTGTTTTCCGCTAAAGGATGAAGTTGTTCTTCCTTAGGTCCGCTGTTGCAGGGAGGAAGTGATAGGCGAAACGAAATTGCAGAAGGTTACCAATAATTACAGAAAACGAATTCCAGTATAAGAACTTTTGTTGTTGTTAAAATTTTGTTGTAGTAAAGAAGAAGTAATGTTGTTGGAGGTTGTTCATGGAGGGTAAAATTCTAGTCACGACGCCGAACCACAATGAGTATAGAGTAAAACATATTTTTTTGAAGATAAAAAAACTTAAAGTTTATTTTGAGATTTAAAATAAAGTTTATTTTGAGATTTAGTATAAAGTTTATTTTGAGAATGAAATTGAGAGTTAAGTTATGCCTGGTGGCAATATTTTGAGTTAGCAATTTTTGCAAGTTCTTGTTTGGACTTGAAAATTGGAGGTGAATTGTGGCGTTAACGCAACATTTTTGTTGGCGGTTTAGTTTGAGATATTGCCTAGAGGCAGCATTATTTAGTTTGAGTTTTTGCCTAGAGGCAGCATTTGTGAAGATTTAGATTTAAGTTATTGCCTAGAGGCAGATTTTAGTCGAGTTTGAGTTATTGCCTAGAGGCAGACTTAGTTTAGTTTTGCATAGAAGCACAAATTTAGTATTTAGTTTTGATCGCCTAGAGGTGTATGTTAAGTAGTTAAGGATTCAGTAATCAAGTTAATTTTCTTAAGTCATATAGTTTTGAGTTAAAGTTAGAGAAATCAGTTGTAAATATTCAGAGGGTTTACCCTATAGAAATATTAGGTTAGATAGTTAGTAAGATTTTTATAGTTAGTAAGATTTTTATAGCAAGTAAGTCATATATTGTCAGTAGAAATTTAAGTCAAGTATAAAAAAAAAAAAATTTTTTTTTGATCAGGTTCTTAATAACAACTTTATTCTTAAAGTTTCAATAAATTTACAATTTAACTGCTTTGGGAAAAGTAATTCCGAATTTCTTTAAAATATGGGTCGCCACGGGAAAAATCATGGTAACAAATCAGAAAAGAAAAAAAAACGACAGGACACCAGTTCACACAACTCCCGAACCACACAGACCAGCCACACCCGAAGATCATGACACTCGTTATCGCAGACGGCAAAACTTGTTTCACAATATGACGATGGAAACAGCCGCTAACTCAACAACGAAGTCAACAATCGTTTCGACAACCAGGTGTAAGGCAAGAAACTTCATACCAACGCGATAGTAGATGGGAAGAATACATAAAGGAAATAGGATTCGGACGAGCTGAGGATCGGAAAAATTTACAAGAGGCAATAGAACGAAGTCAAGAGCAAATTCTGGAAAAAGTTGGTCAAGTCATCAAGGCAGCTTTAGAGAAGAATACAGCTGCAGTACCACCACCAGCTCCAGTAGTTCCATTATGTGACATGCCTACTCCTGATACACGCCAGTATAACACAGAAAGGATTCCGAACCCAGCTACAGTGATGAGACCCAACGTTGCGGGAATACATAGAGAACTATCAAGAAGTGAAGTCATACCACCTAGAGTTGAAACAGTTAGAGACAATATACCTGAATTTCCTAGAGAACGACCAAGAAGGCCAGCATCACCACCAGTAGCTGAAACATCAAGAAGATACGAGCCAAACTTCTATGAAAGGTTAGACCAAATCCGTTTTGAGAATACTTCTGCTAACCGAGGGTATCGTGTGCCAATGCCACCACCAGCTACTTCAGTGTTACGTTCACCACACTACCACAAGTGGGGGATAGTGTTTAATGCTAAAAACATGTCCATCGACGAATTTCTGTTTCGCCTCGACAAAGTGAAAGATAGTTACGGTGCCTCGTGGGAGGAAATAGTTGCGAACTTACATCATTTTCCCGGCTGCGCAGCAGAAATTTGGTACTGGATGTTTATGAAAAACAATCCTTATTCGACCTGGGCAGCATTAAAACTAGCACTAATTGAGCAGTATAGAAGCTTAGAGACTGATTCGGAACTGTCCAGGCAAATGGCAGAACGAAAACAGGCTCAAGGCGAAAGCTTCGATTCTTTTTATGATGCGATCCTGAAAATTAATTCCAAAATGAAGAACCCCAGGCCGAATGAGGAATTGGCCGAGATCATTATGTAGGAAAATCTACCACACCTACCTCGACAGTAGGCAACATAAAACTTTATAATATCAGCATCATAGTTTCATTCAGAAACCCGAACAATTTAAAAAAAATTTTTTATCAAAATCATCATCAAACTATGTTACCGACTCAAATGCCGATATAATAAAATCCATTTGGTGTGGACACAACATGGTAAGATAGTTAAAACACAAACCATACATTGGCTTTCGTCACTACATCTGGCGGAATATAAAAGTTAAAACTCAACTGCTTAAAAATACAAGTACGGCACGAACCAAAAATGCTGGAATGTCATACGCAGGTAACTAAATGGAGGCAAGTGGAGAGAAACATTTTTAGAGACATACAACATTGTAATGGTAAAGTGAGACAGCCTGAGAAACCAGAACTAAACGAAATGGCGGGCACAAATGGAAATGTACAGCGCGAAAAAAGTACCACGTACTGATGGACTGTAATTGAGTCGTACTCTGGTCTGTGGTAAAATTTATATGTGTGTCAAAGCCTCATAAAATTTTTTTTTGTTGCGTAAATAGTTACCTATAGGCATAGGAAGAAAGATTGGTTGGTGAAAATAAAAATGATAATCAAAATATAGGTAGTTTTTTTTCGACAGAAAGAATAATTAAGAAAAAATAATATGGTCAGAAGTCAAAATAGAACTAAAAAAGAAAGAGAACGAATGTAGATGAGAAATAATATTCAAAGATAGAAGAGAAGTAGGTAGTAGACAACATATAATCAAGATAAAATGGCAAAACAAAAAAAAAAAAAAATAATGATAAACAAAAATTGGTTAATCCGGTCAAAAGAGTACTACTCACAAATGAACATCCATAAATATTAGTTTCAAGAATAATCTTGTTAAAGATATGAGAAGAACACTCGAATAGAAATCATCTACAAGGAAATCTATTACCTAACAAGTTAAATCTCGCTACATAATGGTCTTCCAACAAGATCACAAAAAGGTAAAAATAAATCTAGAAGTGTGAAAGAAAAACTTTGACATATTCCTCTACTTACTTTGATAGTAGAAAATGTTCCGCTCAAGTACATATATATTCTTTTCAAAAAAAAAATCACTTTTAATAAAACTTGTAAAACTTACCTGATCCTCAGCAAAAAGACACCTATAAGACTCACGCGTAAAGACAATAAAAGTAGCCAAAAATTTTTTTTAAACAAAACATTCATTACTTACCGTATGTCAAATGAGAATATATTGGCAAATAAAAGTCTTCAGTAAAATAACTTACTATTAATTACGAGAATTTGGAAAAACTTATAAAAAAAATATTTTTAGCACTTCACGTGACGCTCCGTGTAAACATTTAGCGAGTCAATAAAATAACCCGCTACTGTAATAGAT
The DNA here is from genome assembly GCA_951217065.1 of Baccha elongata. Classification (NCBI taxonomy): domain Eukaryota; kingdom Metazoa; phylum Arthropoda; class Insecta; order Diptera; family Syrphidae; genus Baccha; species Baccha elongata. The sequence continues at coordinate 222,034 of CATNUY010000397.1, read as the reverse complement.
CCAAAAGTAGGAGGAGCAAACTTATCTATATCTATGTTCGCACTTGACGGAAATTCAAAGTTTCGTAAAAAAACAGATTCCAGCTGGCAACCGAACCGAAGTGCAAAATTAATTCGCCTCCAACTTTCTGTTTTAATTTCCACCCCCAACGCGAAAGTCCAGAAAAATAAAGACATCTTGTCGGATAAACTAAAAGTGATTAAATTAAAGGAAAAAAAATTCGAAGAAAAAACAAGCAGCGATTACACAAAAAAAAAGGATAAAAAAAGAAGGGCCACAGAAATAATAAGGAGTAATAAAAAGAACTAGAGGAAATCGAGGTAAGAAAATAGAAATTAGTTAAAATAATAAAAAAAAAAGTAGAAATTTATAGAATAAATAGTGCCATAGAAATAGTGAATCATAAAAAAATCTTTTCTTACACATGTGAAATTAAAATTCCATCAAAAGTCTATAGACATCGTGCAGGGACGTAGCCCTACGCAAAGTCACAATTCCCGAACGGTCTATACACGGGATTGTGAAAGAAAAGGCAGAGTACACCTGGTGCCAAAAAACGTCCAGAAGAAGAAAAATCAGACTGAAAAAGAAACTCTTCAAAGTAACACCCTTATTGGAGCACCTATTTCCAAAGGAAAAACTAATTGAAAAGCCAGGTAATGAAAAGTAAAATTTTCTTTCATAAAATACCAAAAAAAATAAGAAAATCCTGTATAGATAGTACACGTGTGCGAGGGTAGATTTTTGTCCCGGTTGAAAAAGCATCAAAAGCGTTGATATAAGTTTGGAAAAACTTATAAAATAAATATTTTTAGCACTTCACGTGACGCTCCGTGTAAACATTTAGCGAGTCAATAAAATAACCCGCTACTGTAATAGATCCAAAAGTAGGAGCATTGTATATACATTTATATAGTAATATCATGCTCAGATGCCTTAGCAACATTCACTCTACAACCATGCAGCGCTCCTATATTCCTTGCGCAGTACTAACCCAATGGGGGAACGAGAACGCGTTATAATAAATTTTTATAAGTGGGAGGGATTGAAAGATTTTATTTTTTTTGACGTTTCTTCTTCGATTCTGAATAAAAAAAGTGATGAATTTAGGAAATAGAAATATAAAACTGGTTCTTGCAAAGGTAAATAAAAAAAGGAACAGACAATTATTTATTTCTTCAAGAAACGTTTTTGAATGTATGCGTGAAATAAATATTTTACACAAAATGCAAGGTTGTGTGTTATTTTTCAGGATGTATGTCAGCTGAGATTATTTTACAGGATATGCTAGACTGTGTGTGGGCAAAATAAAAGGCAAGTCAAGTGTAGGGATGAATTTGGTATATCCTGCAGGTGAAGATTCGAAAAAAAAAATTAATAGGCACTTCTTATATAATCATAGATGGGTATGATTTTTTGCGACCAATTTTAAAACAAATAAATTGCAAGTTACAAATTAGGTCAGTGTGTATTTTATATGTAAGAAATATAAAAAGAATGTTTACCTGCATCGGTTAACATACCTATGTAGGTTTATGTTATTTTTTGTGTTTTATCGATAGGTAATAAAAATGATCAATTTATAACAATCATTAAATAACTAGAACGAATAGTTAGGTTTGGTCAAAATAAGAAATAGGTAGATAGGTAGGTATATTGTATAAAATATTGCAATGGTCTATCTTCACCTGTTTAGGCAGGAGAGCCAATTGAAAAATAAATATCGACTTACAATTGAAACAAAATTATTAAAAATTAACCATATTTTTGGTTAATTTTTAATAATTTTGTTTCAATTCTAAGTCGATGGCAATAAATTACATCTTGTTTTAAAGGTTAAACTTCATACTTTGATTTAATGTTTGATGCTAGTTGATTAACCGAATGGTTTTTAATAAATAACATTTCAAAGTCAATTTTAAAAAATTAAATTTTTTATTGTCTTAAAATTGAAAAAAGTTTTGCATTGAGTGCAATTTTTTTTACCAATGTTCAACGCTTTTACATCAAGGATACCTATGTCACATTTACGTTTTTTACGTATACCTACCACTGAAACGGTAAAAGATACTTCAAATATGTATGAGAACAAGTTGTAAATAGGTATAGAGGTAGGTACTCAACATTTTAAAAAAAAATGCCGTTAGACTTTTTTCCGTACAAAACATCGTTATAGAGTTATAACGATTTTTAACGTAGAACATTCAAATACCTATGGACTTATACGATGATGTAGCCAAGCCAGCAGTATAATGCTATGATATACTAGGTACCTTATGGTAACGCGAGAAATCTCTTCTTTTATTTTTTTTTTTTTTACTTGCGATTATAGGTACTCTAAGGCAAGTTATCCATTCGTACAAAAAAAAAGTTTTTAGATAACAATCAAACATGACATTACGATGATTATGACTGTACTAACTGAGAACAATCTGAGAAAAGTTTTGAAGGTCTCCAAGTTTGAATGCAGTTTTGTAGGGGGGTTGATTCTCAGTATAAAACTGAGTTTGCGGGAAATTTGGTCTGTGCAGCATCCGCCATCTTGAATTTAAGATTTTTTCGTGGTTTTGCGTTTTTCTATGTTTGTGTGCTTTTTCTTGAAAAATCTATTAAATACTTTTCTATTGCAATTTGTGGTATCTACAAAACGGTTTATTATTATTATATTTTATATATTATTTTTGTAGTGATAGTGTCTTAGAAGTTAACCAGATTTCACCTTTTTTTGAAAAAGTGCTTTTAGTATTTTCTTAATTTCTCAAAAACTAAGATACATTTTGGCATACGGTTTTCTGTTTTTGACTAAAAATTAATAAGAGCATTGAATTTTGAAAATAAAAATAATAGTTAAATACATAAAATTTTGAAAAAAATTAGTTTAAATTTTTTTTTTTTAGTTTTTTTTTCAAAATTTTGAGTTTGAAAATTAATTGTTTTAAAACTGTTCATTTAGGCAACTTAATTTGAAAATAAAATAAAAGAGTAGTTTTCTGGCTTTCCAAAAAGATATAACAAGGCTTTGTAACATTCACCGTTGTTTTTAAATAATTTTTTTCTGATTTAAAGTTAATTCGTTTTTTTTTATTATTTGATTAAAATCGGATGGTATGTAATAAAAAATAAAAAAAATGATAATTCCCTAATTAATAATTGACCTGAGCAGGTCAAATTTGGGAAAAACAATTAACTGGATTAACCAGATTTCACCTTTTTTAAAAAAAGTGCTTTTAGTATTTTCTTAATTTCTCAAAAACTAAGATACATTTTGGCATCCGGTTTTCTGTTTTTGACTAAAAATTAATAAGAGCATTGAATTTTGAAAATAAAAATAGTAGTTAATTACATAAAATTTTGAAAAAATTAAAAAAAACTGTTAAAACTGTTCACTTAAACAACTTAATTTGAAAATAAAATAAAAGACTAGAGCTAATAGATTTGGTCAAAACAAACAAAAAATTTTATATAATGGGGGGTCTATCTCAACCCGTTTAGGCAGGAGAACCAATTTTAAGAAAAATCGTCTTAAGATGGAAACAAAATAATTAAAAAATAACCAATGGCCATAAAATTATAAAATATAATTGCTTTTAAAGTTTAAGCTCCAATCTTAAATTAAATATTTATTTCAAGTTGATTTAAAGAATGGTTTTTGAGAAATAAAATTTTAAAGTCAAATTTTACAAAAAAAAAATTATTTTCATTCTTCAAATTGAATTTTTACAAAATTTTGCATTATTAAGTGGAATTTTTTTTACCAGTATTCAACGCTCCTTTTAATTTCTAGTCGAATACTGAAAACTCGGTGTTGAAAAGTATCCTAGTTTTTGAAAATTAAAAATAAAATGACAGTTACTTATATATATATAATTGACTGTGATTAAGTTGTGATTTAATGTTAATTTATAGTTTGTGATAACAAAAATAGTGTTGTGCATTGTGTAGTGTTTTTTTTAAAGCAATCACAAAGTGAGTTGTTGTGAAATGTTTGTAAGTTTTTGATTTTAATAAGTTTTTTTAAAAACTTATTAGGTATTTCTACAGTGTGTAATTGAAAACACCTACAAAACATTTATTCAAAATTAATATATTTATATAACCTACCATCATCATCATAATCATCTTCGTTAGTATTTGCATTATCATTATTATTATTATTATTATCATTATTATTATTATTATTATTATTATTATTATGATTATTATTATTATTATTGTTATTATTATTATTATTATTATTTTTATTGGTATTATCATTGTTACTAGTAGGTACATATTGTGTTTATTAGGTACTAGGTTCTTCTTGATATATTTGAAAAATATATAAAAACTCAAATCTTGAATTTTCTTTATTACTATATTTATTGTATTGTAATTATTCAAGGAGGCGAATAAACCCAAATCGAAAAAAACGGGAATTAATTAATTTTTAAGTTGTTTTCTATTTTAAAATGTAATTATGTTTATTGTAATAATATTATATGTGTAAACTTTATTTATTGTATGATTAAAATAGTAAGTAAGAACACGAGGAATAGGCCTATTGGGGAAACCTCGTTAAAAAAAACGCATCTTGTATTTTACCCCACTGGGTGATGTGGAAAAAAAAACCTACATACTTTATACCATTACCATTCGATTTCGCACCATAGAAACATCGCACCAATTATTCCTTCTCTTTGAACTTTTTTCAAATCATTAGCAACATGACATCAAAACGAACAAATTACAATAACAATAGAAACAGCACACACAAATCTGTTATGTACCTACCTGAGAATCCAACTTTGGATATCTTATTTGCCAAACTACCTTACACCAGTCAAGGCTGTTCTCGATATGCCAACTATACTTGCAGAAATTCTGTGTCCAGGCCAGATAACTAAATGTTATAAGTCACTTTTTGAATTTGTACATGGAAGCATATTTAAATTTAAACATATTATAATAAAAATAGTTGGTAAGAAAATAATTTGAAAAAACAATTTTCTGATTTTTTTATAACAATCAACTTTTTAAAAAATGTTCCTACGTGAAATTTGAAAAGTGACTTCAAATTTAGAGCCATCTGACCACAGAATTTTAATCAAAGAAAAAAAAAACAATAATCTGTTAAACATGTTGACTACCACATTAATAATGTACCTCTATATACCTACCTGAGTATTTTGTGATTAATATGCCTGTACGTTTTTTTTTATTTCTATGGCAGGTACCGTTAATAAGATGATTCTGAAAAAATAAATAGATGACAGACATCCCCATTGGCAACGAATCACTCATATCAAATTTTATCGAAATTGATTGTATTTTTTCGAGAAAATTAGAATTTTGGTTCTTCCAGAAAAAATACTTTTTTCAAAAATTACTTTTTTTTAAATGTTTTATTGCATTATGTAATTGGAATATTAAATTTCGTCAAAATCAGGGAAGTAATTCTTATATGGTAGGTACCGTTATTTTTATGCCTAGGTCAAAAATAAAAAAACCTCCGGGGATATTTCTCTAAGAATACCAGGTTTGGAGAAAATCGGCCCAACCGTTAAGGATGCAGGTGTCAATACATGTAGACAGACAGAATTTTTGGGCCTCCTATTTTTTTCGCATTTGACCAAAATGTAAGCAATTTAAATGTGCAAGTAAATTGTGACAGCACTTCCAAAACTCCGAATCCAATGCAGGAATACTAAAAAAGAAATCTCAAACATCACACCGAACAACTACTGGAACGTTTTAAGGTTTTTTCACTATAACGATAAACCCACATAGGAAAAATAATCCATTGCATTTCGAAATAAATATACAAATATAATTTCTTTTATTTATTTAAGATGCATTTCGGTGTTATTTGTGATATTTTTTATATTATTGAACTTTCACATCATAAATAATCTAAAACAAATCATGAACTTAAATAATTTAACAATACTAACAATATCAAAGAAAAAAGGCATTTCGAACACATAATGCGTTTTTAGTATAGTAAATTGTATATTTTTTAATAAGCAATACATTGTATATAAATTTCTATAGTAAAAAAATACACGTAACAACACAAAAGTGTAAATAATTTTACCTAGTTTTCACATTTTGTTTTTCTTTATGATCCCATCCCACACTTTACATTGATATATGTAGCTAGTTTAACCAAAATATATAAATGTATCTTTTTATGAGTTCCTATTACTGGATTGTATGTATTTTTATCATAAAATGCGTTCTAAGCTTTACAAAACTTGTTTAATTATTTTTAGTTTTTCTTCTTGATTTTTTTATGTTACCATAAAAAAAAATTGCACTGCCTTAATCAGCATTAATTGAAAAACTTCATGTAATAATATCGCAGAAGCCACATCAATTTAATTGAATGAAACATCTATCAGTTTGTATACATTCGCACCATTTTCCTTTTAATAAATACAAAATATTACGTTTTTTTAGTTGATATACATCATATTGCGTTGATAAATGCGTGGTTGAATATAGCGACTGTCAATGTGCGCTTTGTATGATGTATCAATGTCTCTCATCTCTTTCTATAAAAGAAAAAAACTTTTGAAACCTACTTATTTCTCCCCAATACAAATCTGTATATCAAATTATTAAATTTGAATTTTTTAAATTTCCTTTATTCCGGAAGTAGCTAACAATGAAAAGTGATCCGTTACAGTAAGCTCATTACTCTCGCAATCACTCTAGAAACGTCTATCTAATTTAATGAGTTAGGTACCTAGGTACAACCCGCCCATAATATTATATTCAAAAGATAGTTAGTTGTTATTAACACTAACAACACTAATTAAAAACCATTTTGAACTCTACACCTCTTATTTTTTCCTTTTAGAATCACTTTCGTTTTCCACTCAAATGCAAATGATAAAAAAAAAAACAATTTTATTTCATTATAACAATTCCCCTTTTTTACTCAAGTTAAATAAATTATTCATTTTATCAACGAAAATAAGTAAAAAAAAAATCAATTCATCAATTTAGATGATGATGATATTATATTAATGATGATGATGATATCTTTTATCTCATCTCTCAAATTTGAATGCACTCTTATATGAGAAATAAAATCGCTTAAACGTCATAACACTTATGTATCTACAAGAAGCCAAGAAAAGAAAACAATAACAAAACAAACTTCTCTTATTTTTTTTTTTTATTTTTTTCAAATTTAAATGCAAATTATTCAAATGTGCAACAAGTTAGCCTCGTGCCAGGCATCTTAATCGAAATCAAACGAGAAAAAAAACTTCAACTTTAACAAAAATGTGTCTCGTCGTTGCTCTCTTGTGCACCAAAAAGTCACAATAGATATATTGTCAATTTAAAAATCTAATTCAATTCAATAAAAACCGAAAAAATAGGTACATAAATTAACTACTTCACTGTTCTCATAAGAAATTTATTTGTTATACCAAGATGCATGTACTGCCTACATTCGGCAAATCCAATGCCATCCAGTTTGACGTTGATTAAATGCATAGCTAAAGCAAACTCATCAACGTCCAGGAAGCCATCACCGTCCACATCAGAAAGTTTCCATATGTTACTCAGTACTGAGTTGGGTAGTTTTGATTAGATCAGTTCCTGTTTGGCAGCTGAAATTAAAAAAATATTTATGTATGTAAATAGACAGTTTTCTGTTTAATGCAAACTATAAAAGAACTTTAAAATGAGAGGGGAGCTGATAAGTCTTAACTACATTCCACATCGACAGGATCTACCTATCTACTGTAGTTTATGTAATTTAAGAGAAAGAGAAGATGTCATCCATTTCATAGGAAAGTGTCCAGTTTTAGGCGAACTTCGCAGAAATTGGTTGGGCAGCAACTTGAAGTCATTGGATGAAGTAGTGGCACTCCTCAACTGTAAAGGAAATATAAATAAATTCTTCAATTATTTTCGAACTGCAATGTACTACCGCAACCAAATTATAAACGAATCATTTTAAACTAAAACTATGTATTTATTTTTATATTCTAAATATTATAACTTTTTATCAAAAAAAACTTCAAATAGATAAATTATTGTTATTTTTTTAATCGGATGTCAATCGGGCAGACGGCAAAGCCAAGCCTTAACGATTTTATATAATATTTTTTTGTAAAACAATCTGAATTAATGAAAATAAATCGAATCTATCTATCTATCTATCTATCTATCAAAGGCAGATTGAATACAATCTGGCCCGTAAGCGAATATACACATATCCGAAACATATCAAGAAAATACAAAAATTAAGAGACCGAATATATTCAAAAAAACAGCAATTTAGATCTATAGCTTCTACAAAATTAGCAATTGAGACAGACGATCCACGTCCTTATGTTAAAGTCAATTTTCTTAACGAAACTTGGAAGTTGCTTAGGCAAAAAAGCAGTTAGTTGGTTAGAACAAAAGAACATTCCTTATAAGAAATTTGACACAAATGTTTCAACTGCTGATGGTCAGAAACAAGCCGTCATTGGCGTAGTTAAAGCAACAGTAAATTTTAAAGAAGAATCTCACGTTATGAGTTTGTTTTTAGTCCCTTCTTTTAATCAAGAACTTTATCTTGGAGTTGATTTCTGGTCAATGTTTAAATTAGCTCCTCACATTATTTCAGCTTTAAATCTTGTCACGGAAAATAAACCAGAAAAACCGACTTTCGAGGAGTGTATATTGACTCCAGATGAAAAATTACAGTTGAATGAAACCATCAAACTATTTCCATCATTTGCAGAAAAAGGACTAGGGCGTACACATCTTGTGGAGCACAAGATTGATACAGGGGATGCTTTGCCCATAAAGCAACGCCATTACCCTATATCTCCAGTGGTACAAGCCCTAGTGTACGCGGAATTGGACCGCATGATTTCTTTGGGAGTGATTGAAGAGAGTTCAAGCCCATAGTCTTCACCCGTTGTTTTAGTCAGAAAACCAGGGAAGAACCGAATGTGCTTGGACTTTCGGAAAGTCAATTCCGTAACAAAGAAGGATGCGAATCCAATTGCGCATATAGAGGGATTGCTAGCACGCCTTTCAGAGACACGTTATATCTCTAGCGTGGACCTGAAGGACGCTTTCTGGCAAATACCTCTGGAGAAAGAGTCCAGGGAAAAGACTGCCTTCACAGTTCCAGGTAGACCCCTGTATCAATTTTGCGTAATGCCATTTGGGTTGTCTAATGCAGCTCAAAGTCTGACCTATCTTATGAACAAGGTCATTCCATCAAGTCTTAGAGAACACGTTTCTGTTTCTGTTTTGAAAATATTAGCGACTCGGTAACTAGAAGCAGGGCTTACGATAAATGTCGAAAAGTCCCGGTTCTGCTTCCAGGAACTGCAGTATTTAGGATACGTCGTTGGGCAAGGCTGACCCATCCAAAATTTCAGCCATAGTAGATTTCCCGGTACCCACCTCAGTTCGACAAGTTCGCCGATTTTTAGGCATGGCTGGATGGTACCGGATTTTCATTGCGAAGTTTTCAGAGGTAGTTGGACCGCTTTCCGACGCTTTGAAAAAGGGGACTAAGTTTGTTTTTGGCGAAGAGGCGCTAGCGGCTTTTAAACAGATTAAAATTGCTCTTACTACAGCACCTGTTCTTCGCAACCCCGATTTCAGTAAACAGTTTATCCTATTTTTTGATGCATCGTCTACTGGAATCGGGTGTGTGTTATGTCAGAGGGATGAAGAAGGCAACGAACTGCCAATTTACTACTATTCCCACAAATTGAATTCCGCGCAACGTAATTACTCGGTTACGGAACGCGAATGTTTAGCAGCAGTTATGGGTATTTACAAGTTCCGTCCGTATATTGAAGGATATAGGTTCTTGGTGATTACCGACCATGCTAGCTTAAAATGGTTGATGAGTCTGAAGGATCCAACTGGGAGGTTAGCTAGATGGAGTCTGAAGCTTCAGAGCTTTGATTTTTCGGTGGTGCACACAAACCTCTACATTTGGAAAACCACAACACAAAATAATTCCTATTCAGAAGAATTAACTACATCTGGTGAATGATAGGAGAAGCTGAAAGATAAAGTCAAGTCGTAAAGGAGTAATTACGCGCGAAATTTGACAGTCCATGGGGAGAACATTCACACACACACCAGAACGTATTTTGCATGGAGCAAGAATGTTAGTACGACATAAAATACAAAATGGAAGTTCGTGGTCGAGAGTCGATAAGAGTGCACTTGGAGTGGGAAGCACTGGAAAATATAGTAGAGCCAATCAATCACCTAGTGAAAGAATTTGAGCCGAAATATTTAGGTAGTGAAATAAAAGGTCAAATTAGACAAAGTATAGAATAGAAATTATTCATATGTAATAAATAAAAAGCTCCCCATTAGAAAATCTATTTGTAACAAACAGCGTATAAGAACACTCGTAAGCGTTTCAATTAAAATAACCAGGTAGTCAAATCAGCAAAACTAATGAAAGTAAACAGGCAGTAAAACAACAATAAAAATTATTATAATTTCAATATAGAGCAGTTATTACAATAAAATAATCAAACAGTTCTTAAAAATCAAGTATTTCATTTAAGGATAAAGCGTACAGTCAAAATAAAGTCATAAAAAAATTAAACCAGGGTTCAATTGCAATGACATCCATATCTGAAGAATAGAAAAACATTCATCATCATCATCATCGGCTCGACAACCGGGGTCCGGTCCTGGCCTCCTTCAACAAGTCTCTCCACCTATCCCGGTCTCGAGCCGACGCCATCCAGTTGCGCACCCCAAGGCTCCGGGCGTCCTGGTCTACGCCATCTCTCCAGCGCAAGCATGGTCTACCACGCTGTCGTCTGCCATAGAATGTACCACAAAGAACTTTCCGAGCAGGTTCCTCTTCGCTCATGCGAGCTAGGTGCCCTGCCCACCGAAGTCTACCAAGCCTAATTTTTGTCACTATATCTGCTTCAAGGTAGATTGCGTACAATTCATGATTGTACCGTCTCCGGAATCGTCCTTCCTCACATATGGGGCCAACAATTCTCCTTAAGACTTTTCTCTCGAACGCGGCTAAGAGGTCAGAGTGCCTTTTGCTAAGCACCCAAGTCTCGGATCCATATGTGAGTACTGGCAGAACCATGGTCCTGTACAGCAGTAGTTTTGAAGTTATGGTGAGATTTCTGGATTTGAAGAGCTTTGACAGACTGTAGTAGGCTCTGTTGGATTTGAGAAGCCGCCCACGTATTTCTTCTTCTATATTGTTATCGGCTGCTACTATTGACCCAAGGTATTTAAAGGATTGCACCACTTCAAATTCGTGCTCCGCTACCTTGATTGTTTGACCAACTGTTCCTCTCGCATTCGACGCCACCATGTACTTTGTTTTACCTTCACTAATGTGCAGCCCCAGATTTTGTGCCGCCTGCTCGATCTGGATGAAGGAATCGTGTACAGCTTGCTCGGTTCTTCCGATGATGTCGATGTCGTCTGCGTAAGCCAGTATCTGGCTGGACCTGTTGACGATGGTCCCTCTTGTTGCCGTGCCAGAGTCACGGATTGCTTTCTCCAACGCCAGGTTGAAGAGGAGGCAGGCCAAACCATCCCCTTGTCGGAGTCCATTAAATAATAAAGATAAGACAGATAATTTAGTTAGAAATTGGACATTAGTTAGCAAATTAGTCCAATTAGAGGTATCACAAGTTGGAAATATCAAAGAAACAAATAAAGTTAGACATTTCGTTAGGGGTACGAGTGAACTAGAAAAGAAATATTTGAAAAATAACGCTGAAACAATCTGTAAAAGTAAGAATTTCCTTGGTCAAAAGATATAATAAATTCACAAATTGTCATGAAAATAAAAGCCACTAAAATGAGAAAAAATTCATAATTATTACTTACCATTCAGTAATATTTACAAAAACACCTAAATACTACATACCCGAAACACGAACAAAGAAATTTTTACATTTGCAACCTAAAGAACAAGTTTCAAAAGTTAAACTAATAGTCACTTTGAACCATACTTGATACACACACGACTTTAAGTTATGCCATGCAAGCACGTAAGCAAAAGTAGATCGATCACGAAAGAACGTACGATCAAGAAAAGTAGAGACCGTCTTAAAAGAGACAAATAGATAGAGAAGTCGTAATGCCATATTATGCTCACTCAATCAACCTGAAACCAATTGGAAGGAAAAAATTAGAAAAAAAAGTCAACCTAGGTTAAAAGTTGTAAAATTTAATAACGCGCCTTCTTTTAATTTTTATCGCCCTAAAAGTTCGGAAGGAAAGGTTATAAAATCGAAGAAAAAGATATTTCAAAAAGTACTGAAAAAGAAAAAATTAAAGAGCGAAAAAAAACTATAAGGCGAAAGGCAAGCTAGGGATACAACAGTAGAAACGTGAATACGAAAGATTTTTTTGTGCGTAACAAAGTGTAGAAAGAATTAAAATAAATTTTATCTTACGTAAACATGAATCTTTTCTGATAAAATCCTTTACTATTTATCGATTAAAGTGTTAAAATTTGGTTGTGAATCATGGAAGACAAAATTCTGAAAACGTGCAACCAAGAAAAAGTGACGCCGTGGGGCAAAAGAATTCAACGAAAACGAAAGGGTGTTTTACTAAAAATATCTAACAAAACCCGAAATATCGAAAAGATATCAACGCCACTAAATTGTATCCAGATAGCCAGGTAAAACATACATTATTTCATTCGTTAATATTGTCAAATTGAAAGAAAAATTAATTTCACCCCTAAATGCAATAGAAAAAAAAAAGTTGAATATACAGTAAGGTGCAGAAGTAACTGCACGATACGGTAAAGATTAGAAGCCACACGTTGGTGAAAAATTAGGTACAGTTGCTAAAAACGTAGAAACAAGTAATATAAAAATTTGTAGAAAGCTTTTAGTAGAATTCGGCTCAAATAGTTAGTTTTTTTATCGAAATAAAATAGTACATAATTTAATAATTTTTTTTTGTATAAAACATATAGGCAGATTGAGGGCATAGCATTCCAGGAGCACTCTAACGACTCAAGAGGACCAACCGGACTTCAGGTATTCGCCAAAAGGGCAGAAGTACATTTGGCAAAAAAGTCCATTGGATGTCTCAGGAACTGACGCCACCTAATCTGCCTGGCTTTCTTTGAAGTACGAGATACGAGCCCAGGACAAATTACCCCCAGAAGTGCCTCAGTGCACCTATGAGATGAAGAAGAATATAATCTGGAAGAAAAACTATTAAAATATTCACAAAGGGAATTTGTGGCAATTCCGTGAATTTATCAATTTGCGTTGCTGAAATAAAAGAACAACAATAAAGTAAAGTTTTTTTTTTGAAAGTGAATTCGATTCTATCCAAAAACTTCATCAAAGTAAAAGAGATACAAAATCAATTTCGAAATTGGATCCTATTGAACACTTACATTTTGTTACATGATACTAAAACATTGTCGTGTATATATTTTTTTACGTTGAAATTTTTTGTTATTGTCGGGAATAAAAATATCCTTAATTTATCTCACTCAGAGAAAATATAAAGTCGGCTAGATATATGAAGTCGGACTTCTCTCACATATTTACCCACTGTCTGAATTTTTTCATAACCTTTAAACTCTTGAAAGAAAAAACTCATCAATTTTTTTTTTGTCACACATAAAGTCTGATCTGTAGATACTCTTTTGAATAGGGTGCACCTTCTTCAACGCCGTACCTACCTGATATAATGATTTATTTAGACTACTATATTGATTATTAAATTTAAATTTGATTTATTAACTTTTGTAACTCCACAGCAGGACACGGTTTGAATGCACCGGTCAAACTTTTGTTATAATTTTGTAGAATTTTTAAAATTTTGAAACTAGTGAGTACCCATTTTGGTGGAAAACTTTAATAATATATTCTTTCTTGAATTTTTGGGTGGGATAAAACTTCTTTGATGTGGAGACGTCCTACGTGTTAATAAATTTTGTTGTTGCAGAGATATTCTCCTAAGAGATTTTTCTTTAGTTTCATATGAAACTACAAATTTCAATTCGTGCTTAGCTAAAACGATTTCGTTTTGCAACCGGTTTAGATCGTGTTAACTTGATCATACTAATCATTGTGATTAGTCGCGAAGATAAGTAAGAACGACGTTAGTATCCGATTTAGGCGAAATAGTAACGTCTACCTTATCTAATACAGAGATAAGCCGCCAATACAAGTCCGATACTACGTGTATGTTCAATTATAACGTTTTTTTTTATTGTACGTGTAGGCATTTTTCATTGGAACTGAAATTTTCTTCTGTTCCAAAATCGGAAAAAGGAGGAGACTTACCTTTAATCTTCACTCCTTCGTGCTTAATTTTCTTATTTTTATAGAAATTACCGACACTTAAAAGTTCTAGAGACAAGTTAAAAGATTTCTAATTAGAGATCAATTCAAGCAACATTTGAAGTACAATTTTTATGTTAGATGAATTTCTGGTAAAGCTTTAAATAAGGCCATATTTAATTAAAAGGGATTAGACTAATTAAGTAAATTTATTCTAATTAGTAAAACAACGTTAAGTATAAGTTATAAAATAAAATTTGTAGATAATGATTTTTTAAGAAGATAAAGATCTGAGTTTTCATTCAACTTCGTTGAATTCCGACTGGCAGTAATTTTTGGGAAGACAATTTTTACATTTTTAGATTTTTAGATAATATGGAGTAAAAAAGATCACAAGGTCAGGTGTCGTGGCTGGGATCCTTTCCAACATGGAGTAAGCAACTTTCGTTTCAACAACAACAATAACTGCTTCAACAACAACAACAACAACAATGGCTCAATAAAGGGAGTTTAATTACTCCTTATACAAAGTGGGAGTTTCTGAGAAGAAATGATGGTGCAATTCAGCAACGCAGGGTGGATGACTGCGATTAAATTAATGGTAGTAGCATTCACTATGGTCGGGTGAAAAGCACCTGAGGAAAATACAACACATACATTCCTCACCTTTGGAGATTTTTCACATCATAATTTCGGGACAGTGAAAAATCAGAACATGAAGAGTATCTCTATTGGCGTTATGGGTGATGTCTTCTAAACTTAACACAACTATTTTCAAACTTTTCGAAGTTTTTTCTTTCTTCCAAGTTTTATGACTTTGATGTTCGTTATCGGGTCCTTTGCTCATTAGCACAGCATTTTTAAATTTCCAACTGAGTCTACCTCCAGCTTGATTCTTTCAGGTCGAAACAATTGTAACACCGGCTACCTACTTCTATTGTCCAACCCACTTCCTTGACCCGATGAGCTGAGCCAAGGCGAATGTAGAGACCTGAAGCAGTAGTATAGTAGTAGCCAACCTATTTGTCAGGGCTTGGACGTGCTTCTAAAATCAAGGAGTACTAAAAGTTGACGGGGGCAGATAGGTTCTAGAGGATCCATAAGTCAAGTCAAGCAATAGAACATTCTCAAGGTATATAGTCCTGCATCGAACCACTAGGTTTGAGAATTAAACCCTCTCCTCTCCTATGGAAGATGTCAGCCCCCCAATACAAACATTTATTAGAGGGAAAGGGAACAAAATGCTTTTAGTTGGTAAAATAAATATATATGTTACTTGTCAATTTTACTTTGTTGAGTGTAGACCTGCTTTATGCAGCTGTTTCTGTTGATTTTGTTTTTACTTAAAGTGCAATATAAATGTAATAAGTGTAAGTTTTAATATTGTATTTGATGTATGTTAGAACAAAATTTGTAACCAATTTATTAATGTTCAATAAAGATTTGCCAACACCTGATGATGTTCATAGACATGAACGAAACGTCGTGACATACAAATATTTTGTTTCATCTGACCTGAAGCCCGTTTCTTATAACATATAATTTACAAAAAAGGTCATCACCATCAACATACCTCTCCTTTTTCATTATTCAGTAAATATCTTGCGGAAGTTGAATTATTTGAGAGAAGATAAGTCGAAGTGGGATTAAGGTGATTTATGCGGAATAGGGATTCGTGGATACCGGATGGTGAATTTCGAATCTTAGTCTTCTCAGTTCAGCATTAAGCCTATTAATCCTAGGTGTGATACATAGACGTATACGACATCTACATATGTCAGGTTCTCCCGATACAAGGAAGCATTAAGATCTTTTGTTGGTTAGTGACCTCAAAATTACAAGATCATTCTATTGGCAGTCCTTTTTTTTTTTGTCTTTCTTGGATCGATTGAACCAAATCCTAAATTTTATGACGTGGATCCTACATTAATTGAAATCGTCACATTCTACGTGAAATGAAATAAGTCTACTCCTGGTTCATATATGATTCTCCTTTTTGTTCCAATACGTAATGACACCCCCTGTGAAGACCACGAAGTTTCGCAAAAGCGAAAAATCCAGCAAAGAGCAAAATTTTCTTACCATGAATTTCTTTACGTATAGAATTTAAAGTCAAAGTCCCTTTTAATACGTTGTAGAGTGTGTGATCTCTTTTAAGTTCCATTACAATTCCTACAGTAGTATTCCTGACAAAGGGTCGATTAAAGCCTCATTGAGAAGTGGCAGTCTAGGGTCAGTAAACCAAACTGTTAGACCCATTTCTAGGCCCCAGTCAGTCAATGTTGCACATTTTTGAGGCTCTCGAGACATTTTGCAAAGTTTAGCACAGCGACCTCCACCAATGACCGTGCGTGAAACAGCCATTGTTCCAGAAGATCTTAAAGCCTACATTAATACGGCTATAGGGGATGCTTTTTCCACGAATCAAGACACTGTTCGGACAGACATCTCTCAAACTATGAAAAATGAAATCCAACAACAGATTGGTACTCTTATGAGGGATTTGAGTCTGACCGACTCCCTCGGTTGTAGATCAAGCACCAAGACTGGCCTCTTCGGTGAATATACAACAGCCACCACCACAGCCACCATAACAAAATCCTCCTGAGCCTGATCAAAGTAATAGACATTTTAGACCTTCTGGTCATCATCATTACCAGAGGCAAAATTACAACTACCAACCAGAAGTAAACTATGATTTTCCGCCGAGACATTCTAGACATCCATATAATGCTTCTCATTTTTGAACTCCTTCCCAAAATGGACATACAGTTATAAAAAGTCCGATTAAAATTGATAAGTGGGGTCTTAGATTTGAAGGCCAACCAGAAAGTTTAACAGTCGAAGACTTCATCTTTCGACTTGAAACGCTCCAGGGCCAATATGACTGCCCATGGAACTAAGTTCTGCGAGACTTTCACTTGCTGCTTTCTGGATCTGCCGTCGAGTGGTTTTGGCAGTTCCAAAGGAACAATTACCGGCCTGACTGGCCATTTTTAAAATATGCTTTGATGCGTCAGTTTAAAAATTCTCGATCTGATTTTGAGATCACTCGTGACATTTTGGACCGTAGGCAGACTTCTTGGGAAAGCAGCAATGATTTCTTTACCGATAAACCGAATGAGGTCTCAAATGGTAAATCAGATACCTGAAAATGAATTAATTCATATTCTTAAAAGAAATTTAAATGAGAAAGTCGGAAAGTTGGTTTATGCTGTGCCAATTTTTACATTGGATCAGTTAAGAAACGCATGCAGGGAAGCCGAAACAGCCTTTCCAAGAAGGGAGCGTGAATTCCTTAAAATGTCGAGACCACCCGTTAAACTTATCAACGAAATTGAAAATTATTAGAATTTGTTCATTCTTTAAATAAAATTTAACTTTGACTCACTGTACAATCTTGTACTGTAATTACATACATATTTTAAACTGAACTTTCTACTGTAAACTGTAATCATATAATTTTCTCTTTTATGATCTTTTTAATAAATGCTTTACTTGTGTTCTGAATTCCACCGAGTTAACGTGTTTTATTTCGACAGGTTATGGGCCCAGACCCAAGTCCACTTAAACGTAATTTTGTTACCTTTGTATAATTAGTTTGAAATAAAAGAGGCAGAGTGCGAAAATTTTTTTTTATAATTTGCATGTGGATAAAAGATTAGTTGTCTTTTACATCAAAGGAGTAATTTTCAGTATAGCACTTTAAATTTATTTTATATCGTTTTTATACCACCTGCAACAAAATGGAGGGAAGTGATTCTGCGAAAATTGACAAACTTTTAGATGGAGATCACTGGAGCATTTGGAAATTCCAAATCAAAGTTATCCTTAATGCAAGCGATCTATTTGGTGTTGTTAGTGGAACCGTAGAAAAACCAACAGATGCAGCTAAAGCAGAGAAATGGGATAAATTGGACAAACGGGCACAAAAAATTATTGTTATGAGTGTAGGGCCGAAGCCACTTTTACATATATTAAATTACAGCACGGCACATCAGATGTGGAAAAAACTCGAATCAGTTTACGAGCAAAAAGCGCAGACAAACATAAACTTACTCCAACAAAAATTTTATAATTTTCAAAAGGAGCCAAGTGAAGATATTGCTACGGGTATATCCAGATTAGAGACAATAGTGCAACAGCTTAAGGATTTCGGAGAAAATATCTCATCATCTATGCTCATGACAAAAATTCTGATGACGTTACCAGCAGAATTTAATCATTTTTATGCAGCATGGGATTCGACACAAGATGAGCAAAAAACTCTTGAGAATCTAACGGCACGTCTGATTATGGAAGAAACACGGTTAACTTCTCAAATTGCAGTACATTCTGATAACAGTGCAATGGTGGCGAAAAGAACCGCAAAGTGGCAACACTCAAAGAACTACAATAACAGAACAAAGAAACCTGGTAAATGCTTTTTATGTAAAAAACCTGGACACTGGAAAAACGAATGTCCATCTAGAAGAGCAAGTGTGGCTCAGATAGAAGAGACAAGAGATGCATTCGTATGCACGATGGTAGCTGATGGTTCTGCTGGTGTTTCGCTAAATCATGAAGATTGGTTTCTTGATTCGGGGGCGAGTGATCACATGTCATTTCGGAGAGACTGGATGGTTAATTACAAATCATTTGATCAACCACAGCTAGTGAGAATCGGCGATGGTAAAACGATTTGTGCACTTGGATGTGGGGATATTAATATTTTAGCATTTAATAAAAAACAGTGGGTACCAAAATATTTATCAAGTGTGTTATATGTGCCAAATTTAACTTTAAATCTTTTTTCTTCGAATGCCGCTCTTGATAAGAATCTGGAATTATTTTCTGATAAAGACCAATGTGAATTGTTGTTGAATGGGTCTACTGTAGCAGTGGGAGTGCGACAATATTCTTTATTTAAAATGCTATTTAAAATAGAAACATTACCGTGTGCAAATGTGGGTACAGTGATTAATTCGATTTCATTTTGGCATGAAGTGCTCGGCCACCAAAACCTAGCTTATGTACGCCAGTTTCTTAAAGAACGAGAACTTAAGTTTATTGATCAAGATGACTTTTTTTGTGATGCATGCGCTTTGGGTAAGTCACACAGGTTACCATTTCCAAACAGCGATAGCAGGGCAAATTTTGTTGGCGAACTCGTGCACTCCGATCTATGCGGCCCAATGCAAGAGACTTCTTTCGGTGGGTCAAAGTATTTTATTCTATTTAAAGATGACTTTTCACGCTATCGTGTGGTTTATTTTTTGAAATCGAAAACTGAAGTTTTGGGCTGCGTACAAGATTTTTTGAAAAAGATCAAAATAGAAACTGGTTTGGAGACTAAATGCATTCGGACGGATAACGGACTTGAGTTTGTTAACTCCGAACTTCAATCTATTCTTAAAGACCAATGTGTTTTGCATCAGACTTCCGTACCTTACTCACCGCAACAAAATGGTAGGGCGGAGAGGGAATTGCGGACAATTGTTGAAGCTGGAAGAACAATGATATATGCGAAGAAAATGTCATTAAAATTGTGGGCGGAGGCAGTCCATCACGCGGTTTTTGTTCTTAATAGAACTGCTCCATCTGGAACACGTGGCAAAAGCGCATTTGACTTATGGTTTCGAAAATTACAGGATTTTAATCCTACAGGTATGCAGATTTTTGGTACAGAATGCTATGCACACATTCCTCAACAAAAACGTCGCAAATGGGACGCAAAATCGCAGTTTGGTGTCTTCGTTGGTTTTGCTGAAAATGTTAAAGGATGCAGAATATATTTTCCTGGAACTACCAAAGTAGAGGTAAAACGTGATATTCTGTTTAAAAAACTATCTCTTTTCAGTGAAGAAAACCAAGCTATCATTAGTTGTAATCCAAATTATACTACTACAGCTTCACCGGATGTAATCAAAAACGTAAAGATGGAATATTTGGTTGAAGATGATGCCAACTTAAATTGCAATAAAAAACTGCAATCTATTGATGGTCGCCTTACGGAGAATCACGTAACTGCTGAGAATCGAGAAACTGATTCTGGAGATGGACAGACTGGTAATGTGCAAGGTGAAAACATAGCCATTTCTAAAAAAAGGCAGTCAAGTGAGGTATGTGAGATTCCAATTAAAGAACGGCTTCGAAGTGCTCGCAGGCGTTCGAATTCTATGGTTGCTTTGATGGACATGCATGCGTTAGTTGCTGTAAAGGAAGAACCTTCAACATATGAGGAAGCTCTCAAGTCGAGAGAACAAGGAAAATGGAAGCTTGCTATGGAAGAAGAAATTGCAGCTTTGAAAAAAAACCACACGTGGGATTTGGTAACGTTGCCACAAAATAAGTCACTGATTGACAATAGATGGGTCTTTAAGATCAAAGATGCTGCAAGCAATGAACCCGAAAGATATCGAGCAAGATTGGTTGTCAAAGGGTTTTCGCAACAATATGATGTGGATTACAAAGAGACTTTTAGTCCCGTGGCCAAATTCGCTTCAATAAGGATGATTCTTGCAATTGCAGCTAGTAAAAAAATGCTTCTAAAACAGTTTGATATAAAAACTGCTTTTCTATATGGGGATTTAGAAGAAGAGATTTTTATGCGACAACCAAGAGGATATGACGATGGTAGTGGACGTGTGTGCCGATTGAGGAGGAGTATTTATGGTTTGAAGCAGGCATCCAGATGCTGGAACAAAAAGTTCATGGAGTTCCTTTGCTCTTTCAATTTAAAACCATCGGAAGCAGACCCTTGTGTTTTAGTGGGAGATCAATTATTCGTCGCCATTTACATCGACGATGGTTTAATTGCAGGCACTAAAAGTGCTGATATTGAAAAACTTATCGATCATTTGAAGGATGTTTTTGAAGTCAAGGTATATGAGGCACGGTGTTTTCTAGGCTTGGAGATCAATCGAACATTCAATGGAGAGATTTTACTTGGGCAAAAAAGTTATGCTGAGAAGATTGTAAAAAAATTCAATATGTGCGATGCGAATGCAGTTATGACACCAGCCGACCCCTCCGTTTTGAAAGATGGAGCAGAAACATATATAAAAGAACATCACTTTCCATATCGAGAAGCCGTGGGAAGCCTAATGTACTTATCCATTGGTACAAGGCCGGATATATCCTACGCTCTTGGTATTGCCAGCAGATATTTGGACCAACCAAGTATACTTCATATACAGGCGGTAAAACGTATCATCCGATATGTTAAAGGGACAATCCAATACGGTATAATTTTTAATACAAATTCTATTTTAACCATGAATTGTTTTAGCGATGCAGATTTTGCTGGCGATCCAGCAACAAGGCGTTCAACAAGTGGTTGTGTGATTTTATTCGGCCAGTCACCAATATCGTGGGCATCACAAAGACAGACGTGTGTTGCGCTATCAACTATGGAAGCCGAGTATATGGCGGGCGCTCAAGCTGTAAAAGAAATAGTGTGGCTCAAACGACTCATGCACGATTTACTTCCAAGTGAATTTATTTTATATCGTTTTTATACCACCTGCAACAAAATGGAGGGAAGTGATTCTGCGAAAATTGACAAACTTTTAGATGGAGATCACTGGAGCATTTGGAAATTCCAAATCAAAGTTATCCTTAATGCAAGCGATCTATTTGGTGTTGTTAGTGGAACCGTAGAAAAACCAACAGATGCAGCTAAAGCAGAGAAATGGGATAAATTGGACAAACGGGCACAAAAAATTATTGTTATGAGTGTAGGGCCGAAGCCACTTTTACATATATTAAATTACAGCACGGCACATCAGATGTGGAAAAAACTCGAATCAGTTTACGAGCAAAAAGCGCAGACAAACATAAACTTACTCCAACAAAAATTTTATAATTTTCAAAAGGAGCCAAGTGAAGATATTGCTACGGGTATATCCAGATTAGAGACAATAGTGCAACAGCTTAAGGATTTCGGAGAAAATATCTCATCATCTATGCTCATGGCAAAAATTCTGATGACGTTACCAGCAGAATTTAATCATTTTTATGCAGCATGGGATTCGACACAAGATGAGCAAAAAACTCTTGAGAATCTAACGGCACGTCTGATTATGGAAGAAACACGGTTAACTTCTCAAATTGCAGTACATTCTGATAACAGTGCAATGGTGGCGAAAAGAACCGCAAAGTGGCAACACTCAAAGAACTACAATAACAGAACAAAGAAACCTGGTAAATGCTTTTTATGTAAAAAACCTGGACACTGGAAAAACGAATGTCCATCTAGAAGAGCAAGTGTGGCTCAGATAGAAGAGACAAGAGATGCATTCGTATGCACGATGGTAGCTGATGGTTCTGCTGGTGTTTCACTAAATCATGAAGATTGGTTTCTTGATTCGGGGGCGAGTGATCACATGTCATTTCGGAGAGACTGGATGGTTAATTACAAATCATTTGATCAACCACAGCTAGTGAGAATCGGCGATGGTAAAACGATTTGTGCACTTGGATGTGGGGATATTAATATTTTAGCATTTAATAAAAAACAGTGGGTACCAAAATATTTATCAAGTGTGTTATATGTGCCAAATTTAACTTTAAATCTTTTTTCTTCGAATGCCGCTCTTGATAAGAATCTGGAATTATTTTCTGATAAAGACCAATGTGAATTGTTGTTGAATGGGTCTACTGTAGCAGTGGGAGTGCGACAATATTCTTTATTTAAAATGCTATTTAAAATAGAAACATTACCGTGTGCAAATGTGGGTACAGTGATTAATTCGATTTCATTTTGGCATGAAGTGCTCGGCCACCAAAACATAGCTTATGTACGCCAGTTTCTTAAAGAACGAGAACTTAAGTTTATTGATCAAGATGACTTTTTTTGTGATGCATGCGCTTTGGGTAAGGTTACCATTTCCAAACAGCGATAGCAGGGCAAATTTTGTTGGCGAACTCGTGCACTCCGATCTATGCGGCCCAATGCAAGAGACTTCTTTCGGTGGGTCAAAGTATTTTATTCTATTTAAAGATGACTTTTCACGCTATCGTGTGGTTTATTTTTTGAAATCGAAAACTGAAGTTTTGGGCTGCGTACAAGATTTTTTGAAAAAGATCAAAATAGAAACTGGTTGGGAGACTAAATGCATTCGGACGGATAACGGACTTGAGTTTGTTAACTCCGAACTTCAATCTATTCTTAAAGACCAATGTGTTTTGCATCAGACTTCCGTACCTTACTCACCGCAACAAAATGGTAGGGCGGAGAGGGAATTGCGGACAATTGTTGAAGCTGGAAGAACAATGATATATGCGAAGAAAATGTCATTAAAATTGTGGGCGGAGGCAGTCCATCACGCGGTTTTTGTTCTTAATAGAACTGCTCCATCTGGAACACGTGGCAAAAGCGCATTTGACTTATGGTTTCGAAAATTACAGGATTTTAATCCTACAGGTATGCAGATTTTGGTACAGAATGCTATGCACACATTCCTCAACAAAAACGTCGCAAATGGGACGCAAAATCGCAGTTTGGTGTCTTCGTTGGTTTTGCTGAAAATGTTAAAGGATGCAGAATATATTTTCCTGGAACTACCAAAGTAGAGGTAAAACGTGATATTCTGTTTAAAAAACTATCTCTTTTCAGTGAAGAAAACCAAGCTATCATTAGTTGTAATCCAGATTATACTACTACAGCTTCACCGGATGTAATCAAAAACGTAAAGATGGAATATTTGGTTGAAGATGATGCCAACTTAAATTGCAATAAAAAACTGCAATCTCATGATGATGACGAAGATTCTATTGATGGTCGCCTTACGGAGAATCACGTAACTGCTGAGAATCGAGAAACTGATTCTGGAGATGGACAGACTGGTAATGTGCAAGGTGAAAACATAGCCATTTCTAAAAAAAGGCAGTCAAGTGAGGTATGTGAGATTCCAATTAAAGAACGGCTTCGAAGTGCTCGCAGGCGTTCGAATTCTATGGTTGCTTTGATGGACATGCATGCGTTAGTTGCTGTAAAGGAAGAACCTTCAACATATGAGGAAGCTCTCAAGTCGAGAGAACAAGGAAAATGGAAGCTTGCTATGGAAGAAGAAATTGCAGCTTTGAAAAAAAACCACACGTGGGATTTGGTAACGTTGCCACAAAATAAGTCACTGATTGACAATAGATGGGTCTTTAAGATCAAAGATGCTGCAAGCAATGAACCCGAAAGATATCGAGCAAGATTGGTTGTCAAAGGGTTTTCGCAACAATATGATGTGGATTACAAAGAGACTTTTAGTCCCGTGGCCAAATTCGCTTCAATAAGGATGATTCTTGCAATTGCAGCTAGTAAATAAATGCTTCTAAAACAGTTTGATATAAAAACTGCTTTTCTATATGGGGATTTAGAAGAAGAGATTTTTATGCGACAACCAAGAGGATATGACGATGGTAGTGGACGTGTGTGCCGATTGAGGAGGAGTATTTATGGTTTGAAGCAGGCATCCAGATGCTGGAACAAAAAGTTCATGGAGTTCCTTTGCTCTTTCAATTTAAAACCATCGGAAGCAGACCCTTGTGTTTTAGTGGGAGATCAATTATTCGTCGCCATTTACATCGACGATGGTTTAATTGCAGGCACTAAAAGTGCTGATATTGAAAAACTTATCGATCATTTGAAGGATGTTTTTGAAGTCAAGGTATATGAGGCACGGTGTTTTCTAGGCTTGGAGATCAATCGAACATTCAATGGAGAGATTTTACTTGGGCAAAAAAGTTATGCTGAGAAGATTGTAAAAAAATTCAATATGTGCGATGCGAATGCAGTTATGACACCAGCCGACCCCTCCGTTTTGAAAGATGGAGCAGAAACATATATAAAAGAACATCACTTTCCATATCGAGAAGCCGTGGGAAGCCTAATGTACTTATCCATTGGTACAAGGCCGGATATATCCTACGCTCTTGGTATTGCCAGCAGATATTTGGACCAACCAAGTATACTTCATATACAGGCGGTAAAACGTATCATCCGATATGTTAAAGGGACAATCCAATACGGTATAATTTTTAATACAAATTCTATTTTAACCATGAATTGTTTTAGCGATGCAGATTTTGCTGGCGATCCAGCAACAAGGCGTTCAACAAGTGGTTGTGTGATTTTATTCGGCCAGTCACCAATATCGTGGGCATCACAAAGACAGACGTGTGTTGCGCTATCAACTATGGAAGCCGAGTATATGGCGGGCGCTCAAGCTGTAAAAGAAATAGTGTGGCTCAAACGACTCATGCACGATTTACTTCCAAGTGATAGAAGCCGTCCTAATCTTTACATTGACAACCAGAGTGCGATAAAATTAGTTCGAAATCCAGAGTTTCACAAAAGAAGTAAGCACATTGCAGTTAAGTTCCACTTCATTCGTGAAAAATGCGCAGATGACCTTTTTGAACTCAAATATGTGGATACTAATCACCAACTAGCTGACTTGTTTACTAAGCCTCTAGCAAGGCAAAAATTTGAATATTTTCGAAAAGAAATTGGAATAATTTCATTAAAAGATTAACGTAACGTAATTTTCTACGTAATTTTTTTTGTTGAATTTTTTGAATTAATTAATGAATTTTTATTATAAAGATGAAAGTGGGAGTATTAGAATTTGTTCATTCTTTAAATAAAATTTAACTTTGACTCACTGTACAATCTTGTACTGTAATTACATACATATTTTAAACTGAACTTTCTACTGTAAACTGTAATCATATAATTTTCTCTTTTATGATCTTTTTAATAAATGCTTTACTTGTGTTCTGAATTCCACCGAGTTAACGTGTTTTATTTCGAAATTTGTAACCAATTTATTAATGTTCAATAAAGATTTGCCAACACCTGATGATGTTCATAGACATGAACGAAACGTCGTGACATACAAATATTTTGTTTCATCTGACCTGAAGCCCGTTTCTTATAACATATAATTTACAAAAAAGGTCATCACCATCAACATACCTCTCCTTTTTCATTATTCAGTAAATATCTTGCGGAAGTTGAATTATTTGAGAGAAGATAAGTCGAAGTGGGATTAAGGTGATTTATGCGGAATAGGGATTCGTGGATACCGGATGGTGAATTTCGAATCTTAGTCTTCTCAGTTCAGCATTAAGCCTATTAATCCTAGGTGTGATACATAGACGTATACGACATCTACATATGTCAGGTTCTCCCGATACAAGGAAGCATTAAGATCTTTTGTTGGTTAGTGACCTCAAAATTACAAGATCATTCTATTGGCAGTCCTTTTTTTTTTGTCTCTCTTGGATCGATTGAACCAAATCCTAAATTTTATGACGTGGATCCTACATTAATTGAAATCGTCACATTCTACGTGAAATGAAATAAGTCTACTCCTGGTTCATATATGATTCTCCTTTTTGTTCCAATACGTAATGACACCCCCTGTGAAGACCACGAAGTTTCGCAAAAGCGAAAAATCCAGCAAAGAGCAAAATTTTCTTACCATGAATTTCTTTACGTATAGAATTTAAAGTCAAAGTCCCTTTTGATACGTTGTAGAGTGTGTGATCTCTTTTAAGTTCCATTACAATTCCTACAGTAGTATTCCTGACAAAGGGTCGATTAAAGCCTCATTGAGAAGTGGCAGTCTAGGGTCAGTAAACCAAACTGTTAGACCCATTTCTAGGCCCCAGTCAGTCAATGTTGCACATTTTTGAGGCTCTCGAGACATTTTGCAAAGTTTAGCACAGCGACCTCCACCAATGACCGTGCGTGAAACAGCCATTGTTCCAGAAGATCTTAAAGCCTACATTAATACGGCTATAGGGGATGCTTTTTCCACGAATCAAGACACTGTTCGGACAGACATCTCTCAAACTATGAAAAATGAAATCCAACAACAGATTGGTACTCTTATGAGGGATTTGAGTCTGACCGACTCCCTCGGTTGTAGATCAAGCACCAAGACTGGCCTCTTCGGTGAATATACAACAGCCACCACCACAGCCACCATAACAAAATCCTCCTGAGCCTGATCAAAGTAATAGACATTTTAGACCTTCTGGTCATCATCATTACCAGAGGCAAAATTACAACTACCAACCAGAAGTAAACTATGATTTTCCGCCGAGACATTCTAGACATCCATATAATGCTTCTCATTTTTGAACTCCTTCCCAAAATGGACATACAGTTATAAAAAGTCCGATTAAAATTGATAAGTGGGGTCTTAGATTTGAAGGCCAACCAGAAAGTTTAACAGTCGAAGACTTCATCTTTCGACTTGAAACGCTCCAGGGCCAATATGACTGCCCATGGAACTAAGTTCTGCGAGACTTTCACTTGCTGCTTTCTGGATCTGCCGTCGAGTGGTTTTGGCAGTTCCAAAGGAACAATTACCGGCCTGACTGGCCATTTTTAAAAGATGCTTTGATGCGTCAGTTTAAAAATTCTCGATCTGATTTTGAGATCACTCGTGACATTTTGGACCGTAGGCAGACTTCTTGGGAAAGCAGCAATGATTTCTTTACCGATAAACCGAATGAGGTCTCAAATGGTAAATCAGATCCCTGAAAATGAATTAATTCATATTCTTAAAAGAAATTTAAATGAGAAAGTCGGAAAGTTGGTTTATGCTGTGCCAATTTTTACATTGGATCAGTTAAGAAACGCATGCAGGGAAGCCGAAACAGCCTTTCCAAGAAGGGAGCGTGAATTCCTTAAAATGTCGAGACCACCCGTTAAACTTATCAACGAAATTGAAAATGATGAAGAATCATACCAGCAAACCGACGAACAAATTGCGGCCTTTCAATATGGAGCGGCACGTCCAAAAATTCCTCCACGGAAGTATGCAGATGCTCCAAATTTGGTTTGCTGGAATTGCAAAGCGCAGGGCCACACTTATTTTGAGTGTGAGTCAGAGGTCCGTAACTTAATTTGTTACAAGTGCGGACTTGAAGGAACAAAGACTCCTATATGCCCAAGATGCAACCAGGAAAACCGGCCGAGGAACGCGAAGTCTTCGGGGGAGTCGTGTTCGACTCGGACCCAAAACCCCCAATAATTTCAAAATTCGAGTTAGGTTGTCAAACCGAAGAAAAATATCATAATAAAGAAGAAAATGTCTGTCTGGAGCATAATAAAAACAAAAATATAACTATTTTAAAAAGAAGGAATGAGAAAGAGAAAATAGTGAGTACTGACCAACCAAACTCCAGTATCAAACCATTCCATGTCCGATAAATAGAATATAAACAAGCGCGTCATTGAATTTTTAATGTTAGTAAAAGTGTAGTGTCTAAAAATGTTTTAAAAGCCAGGGAGAGGTATAAAGCTAGAAAAGAAGTGAGAACGAGTATTTTGTCAACCATTATAGATAAGTCAGCAGATCCTAGGCCTTATGCCAAAAAATACATATATGCAAAAGAGAATTTTTCGGATTGCTTGATAGTGGAGCGAGTGTCAGCATTCTAGGCAAAAACTGTTTGAAACTTGTCCACCTTTTAGAAATTGAAATCCTTTCATACCATTCAGGGGTAAAAACAGCAGATGGAAAAAAACAAAGTATTGTGGGAAAAGTTTTAGTACCCGTCATTATACCGATCAGACAAGAACCAAAACGTTTTACCTCGTTCCAAATTTGGACCAGGAGATCTACTTAGGAGTAGATTTCTGGAGAGCATTCCAGCTAGCTCCACACCCTATAAGTTCACTTTCTGTTTCTGAAGAATTGGACCCAAATGCTCATAAATTAACAGCAGATCAGCAGGCCAGATTGGAGACAGTCAGGCAGAAATTTCTTTGTTTTGACCGAGATGGTCTGGGTAAAACGTCTCTCATGGAGCACGTTATAGATACAGGAGATGCGATCCCTGTGAAACAGCGTCACTACCCTGTCTCCCCAGCGGTACAAACCGTTTTATATACTGAGTTAGATCGAATGTTAAGTCTTGATGTAATAGAGGAAAGCGAAAGCCCGTGGTGTTCGCCAGTGGTTCTTTTGCAGAAGCCAGGCAAAGTTAGACTTTGCCTGGATTCTCGTAAAGTGAACTCACTGACGAAGAAAAACGCGAATACTCTACCACATATTGAAGGGCTCCTCAGCCGACTACCAGATACTTTTTATGTAAGCAGTATAGATCTTAAAGAAGCATTCTGGCAAATACCGCTGGAGAGACAGAGAAGGGAAAAGACTGCCTTTGCGGTACCGGGAAGACCCTTGTACCAATTTACGGTGATGCCTTTAGGGTTGTGCAATGCAGCCCAACGATTAAGCCAATTAATGGACAAGGTGATTCCTGCACGACTTAGGGATCGAGTCTTTGTGTATCTGGATGATTTGCTTATCATGGCACACGACTTTGCCACACATATAGCCCTGGTAAATGATGTAGCTGAATGTTTGCGCAAGGAAAACCTCACCATCAACTTGAACAAATCCAAATTTTGCTTCAAAGAGCTGAAGTATTTGGGGTTCATTGTTGGTGGTGGAAAACTCAAAACTGATTAAGGTGGAAGCCATTGTAGACTTCCCTATTCCCAAAACACCCCGACAAGTCCGGCGGCTACTTGGTCTAGCAGGGTGGTATCGAACGTTCATAAAAGATTTCTCTAGTATGACTGCCCCCCTGACGGACCTGCTGAAGAAAAAGAATGAAAAATTCAAAATTACTGATCAAGCCCTGTTAGCTTTTGAAAACCTTAAAAAGTCCCTTACTTCTGCACCCGTATTGACGCACCCGGACTTTTGAAAAAAATTCTTCATCCAATGCGATGCGTCAGATACCGGAATTGGTGCTGTATTATTTCAAAAAAAACAGTGAAGAGGAAGAGCTTCCTATTTCTTTTTCCTCCCAGAAGCTTAATAAAAGTCAGAGAAACTACAGCGTGACCGAGAAGGAGTGCATGGCGGCGGTGATGGCAGTGAAAAAATTTAGGCCATATGTCGAGGGCATAAATTTTACGGTAATAACAGATCACTCTAGCCTTTTATGGCTTATGAGCATGAAGGATCTGAGTTTAAAATTGGCTCGATGGAGCTTACTGTTACAATCCTATGCCTTCGACATACAACACCGCTCCGGAAAACCTGACACTCTTTCTCGGGTACATGTAGACTCTCTTGACTTGGAAGACATTGCACCTCTTATTAACTTGGACAGTGAAGAATTTAAGTCTGATGAGTACAAAAGTCTAATCGTAGCAATAAACAAACACCCTGTAGAACTACCCTATCTGAAAATCGAAGATGGTTTTGTATATAAACGAGTTTTTAAAAACGATTATGAACAAGTAATGATAGAACATGATTGGCTTCTGTGGGTACCTTCTGGCTTAACAGAACAAATTATTATGAAAACTCATAACCCCCCAACATCAGCTCACTGTTGTATTGCTAAAACGCTTCACCGTATTCGGCAATATTTTTACTGGCCGAATATGACTGTTCAAATCCGTGAATACGTGTCTAACTGTTCAGTGTGTAAGCAGTGTAAAGCGTCAAACCAGATTTCTCGTCCTCCTATCTGTACCTCGTATTGTTCTGATCGTCCATTTGAAAAATTATGTATTGACTTTTTAGGGCCTTATCCTAGGTCAAAATTAGGAAACGCATTTATTTTTGTCGTACTAGATCACCTGTCTAAATTTGTTTTCCTAAAGGCTTTGAAGTACGCTAACACTTCAAGTGTCATAAAATTTCTGCATCAAGATGTTTTTAGTATGTTCGGTGTCCCTCGTATCATCCATTCGGACAATGGAAAGCAATTTCTTTCAAAAGAATTCCAAAATTTATTGGAAAAATATGGGATCCGACATTTAAAAACAGCGAACTATGCACCACAATCAAATGCATCAGAAAGGGTTAACCGCACATTGTTAGCAGCCATACGAGCGTATCTTAAAACCGATCAACGCGATTGGGATTCTCACCTTAACGACATAGCTTGTGCATTGAGAAGCTCAGTTCATAGCTCTACTGGTGTGTCACCTTACTTTGCTTTGTTCGGTTCGAACATGATGACACACGGTAGTAGCTATGAACTAGCTCAAAAATTGAACGCCATGAACGATAACGAGTTGTTAACCGTTTCACGTCAACATCGATTGCAGTGTATACGTGAAGAAATCCGAAAAAACATTTTGAAAGCAAACGATAAGTCCGCCAAATTATATAACACCCGAACTCGAAAAGTACGTTACCTGCCCGGACAAGAAGTGTATCGGCGAAATTTTATCTTGAGTGATAGTTCAAAACTGATATCAGCAAAACTTTGTCCAAAATTTATAAAGTGCCGAATATCGAATCAAGCGGGCAATCAAATGTATGCTTTAGAAGATCTAAAGAAAGAAGAAAATTGGCATATCTCATGCCAAAGATCTAAAGCAATAATTTGTTTAAGGTCACAATTATACTTAATAAACACGTAGTACCTGAAAGCCTAGCCAAAAGTTTTTGGTTTTATGTTGTTGATTGTGTATTTATTTATTATATTCTGGTTCAGAATGCCTGGAAAAATTATTTAACTTTTGTAAAAAATTAATTTATTGACATTCAATGCACTAAGTACCTACACTCTTTAAATGATTGACAGTCACTAATTACCATATAAACTTCTATAGTCAAATCATCCGAAAATTGTATTCATTTTGGTTTCCTTCAATTTTGTATAAAATTACTTTTGTTGTCACCCAGTACCTGACTCTGGAATAATTTTAAGTATGATTAAATACAAGCTACCCTAAGCTAGTAACTAACACACACAAGTACCTGACAAACACAAATTGCTCTATAAACAACGCCACTAGAACCTGATTTAACTATTCGGGGATATTAACCTTCAGAAAGAAAGACCTATTTATTTTCATTTATTCACTGTACCTGGGGGTCAATTCCCGATCTGTGAAAACGTGAAATGATAAACTTTTTCACGCCTTAGCGTTAAATACGATTCCCGAATTGTGAAAACAAACTTCAAAACTTTTCATAATGATAAATATCTTATCACAGTAAAATCGTTCTGTGAAGAGCAGTGAAAACGCGCTGACATCTTTCACTGAGGGACAAAAAGGCAAATTAAAATTTAATAGATTAAATTTGATTTCCGTTTTATAATGGTACCTTAGCTCGAGTAAATTTGATTTGATTATGCTTCGTTCTCAATTTTTTTTTTCCCAAACTTTGATTTTAAAACATTCATATTCGAAGCAATTTTTTTTTAAATAGGCTTTAATCAAAGTGGTTTTCTCTGATTGAACGTTGTTTTTTGTTCTGGGTGTATCATTTAGTACTTTTTAGTACACACATTGACAGCTGTTTATCATAATAAGTTCGAGAATCGCATTATGCGAGTTCATGAAGTGATAAAATGAAAAATCGCTGTGAAAAGTAAAATGATAATTTTTTATCACTTCACAGTTTCACAGATCGGGAATTGACCCCTGATCAAATTATATTTTTTTTTGGTACCTATACTGTGATATTATATTTGTTGCGCGCTTTCGCTTAGCTTGGTGCAAAGATTATCTAATAAAGATAAAAATCTGTAGTTACGTCCGTCCCTCCGGTTACCCAATGTTTAAATTTTTTGCATTTCGCGTCTATGAATACGTTTCCCCTTAAAATCATGAGCTGTGGTGGATTTCGATCATGAATGGAGGTAGGATTCTTCCGAATAAGGGTGTGTTCATAAATTGTGTTCATAAATGTACGCTAAGCTAAGATCACACTTGTATTTTCAGCTGGTACTATTTTAGCCCGCATATCTCGTAATAGAAGCAAAACATCAACTTGTATTTTTATTTCGTATTTTTTTCAATTTTTATTTTTATTTTTCAATATCGGATATCCTTGTACTTTATTTACGTATCTAAGCTTTTTAAGACACGACAGAAGTGCAAGATCAGATACAGCTTTGCCCATTCCCGGATTATAGCTAGGTTATAGCATTGAGTTTATAAACATAGAGAAATCAAGATGGTTTCAAACTCACCGAAGTATATGTCGCTTAATGATCATATTGAGTAATTATTTTTGCAATAATTCCATGTAACGAACATCCCTCATCCCCAACCGAACAAATTTTTTCTGTATACATTTGTATTTGTTTTTCTTTATTTCTCTTGTCTTTTAACTCAAGAATAATTGCTACTGGAGTAAAAAAACACAAGTGGATAGTAACGACATCCTACGAGCAAAGTTTGAAACTTCCACATGATTTCTCTATGTTATAAACTCAATGGCGCAAAATTATAGTCAACCTATATTTAAGGAATTAACGTCACACCACTTAACATTATTTCAATTTTAGAACGGTTGTCTAAGTTTTACTGAAGAATAAACAATTTTTTAACTTCCAGTTATATATTCCACTGAAAGGGGTCGTTGATGAATTTATGCAGTATTTGTGCGTAGTTACATTCCACAAAAGCGATTTTAAGAGAGTGAGCTGTCAATCTATCAGAGATTTTATTGTGCTGCATTACAAATTTAATGCTAAGGTTTGCTGTTTTTAAAGTTAGACAACTTCATTAAGAAAATGTATACGAGTTAAATCGAGTTAAATCGACTATAATTTTGCGCCAACGGTTATAGTTCTTAGCAAAAACAATCTTTAAATTATGAAAACAATTAAAAATATTTTTTTTTTTTTTTACATTTGCGCGTTTATAGCATCAGTAGTAAAAAGAGACTGTATACCTTTTAAACTTATTTTCTGGATTCATATTGCTTAAGTTAAATGTTTACTGATGTGTTTGAAACAATTAAAAAACCGAAAAAATATTCTATGTTATTATTGTCATCGATTCACTTCCATATTTTGCATCAAATAATATGAAAGCGACTAATGTCGATTTTAATGGTGCCAAAAAAGAACTGTTTTTCGCTTTTGTAAGTAGGTTTTGAACTGATAGTTCAATTGAAGGGAATTCGTTACCTTCTCTCTTTTTATATCGAAACAAACAAACAAACGAAAATGCAAATACAAATATAGTATTCCTCATTATAAGCCTAACTTTAACTTGTGAGTCACCAGTGTAGAAACAGCCTAACCAACAAATAAACAAGTTTATGAACAGACCCAAAAAGTTTGAATATTTTTTAAAAACTCTAGATGTATAAATATAAAAAGCATATTGATTTAACCAGTATTTGCGGCATCAGATTTATTTTAATAAGTGTTTCTGAATGTTTTTAAACGTGTTGTAAATATTACAGATTGTTTTATTAAATAAAATTCCAATATGTAACACGGCAATCAGTTCATGATTTTTTTTTAAGTTTCACGTTTCCCCTTAAACTCATGAGCTGTGCTGGATTTCGTTCATGAAATGAGGTAGAATTCTCCCGAATAAGGATATGTTCATAAATGCACGCTAAGCTATGATCACACTTGTATTTTCAGCTGGTACTCTACTACGCCATTCTCGTAATAGAAGCAAAATCGTAACTTATATACATATATATTTATTGGTAATATATTTTTATTTCGTGTTTTTTCAAAGAATATTTTAGTTTTTTTCATATATTTTTTGGTTCTGGAGACGGATCCTTTAAAATGCTTTAAAAATTTGTTTGTATGTATTATGTTAATGGAAAATAAAGTTGTGTCTAAATATAATCTAAACAAAATTAATATTGGCTTTTTGTGCGAATAACTGTTTGATAATTTCTTAATATTAACAGTTGTAATGAAATTTAGATTTTTTTCAGTTTGGAATGTTTCTTCTTGTAATTGGCACTTTAAACAAATTATTTCAATTATTTCTTGTATATTCTTGTATAATTTATATTGAACTAGAACACAACACCAAAAATAATGTTTCAAAAATGATAGCGCTGCATGAATGTTTGCATTTCGTGTACTAGGAAATCACATTTAAATGTCAAATACTGTGCAGTGAAACATTTGACTACATGCCGTATACTAGCCATACGTAAGCACCAAATATATGTGCATTCTTATGTAACCACATCGAATTTGCACATGTGTCTTTTTGGGTAAACATGCGGTGTACCTACTACCGAAATATTCGTGGACATAACAATATCGCTAAATGTTGCGCTAGTAACACAAATACACCATTGGTACGGGACGTCAGAGACACATTCGCATGTGGTTTTTTATATTCCGTGTACTACATTCTTAAGTTTTGCTTTTAGTATTTTTGTTGTATATGATTCAACCTTCTAAATATTAGGTAGTAATATTTCAATGGAGGTAAATTTCTTACCCCAAATTTCTTTTTATACCAAAACAAACAAACGAAAACGCAACTAGTGAAGTAATGAGTTACTGGTGTCACTGGCGACGCGTGAATAAAAAATGCAGTCGTTCACTTTATTTTTTTTATAATTTTTAATCATATATTTTATTTTTAATATGCCTTGTACATTGATGTAATACCTACCTACTTAAACTCTAAGTCAAACCTCCTTGATTTTTCCATAAATATTTTTAATATATTTTCATAAAAACATTTTTCCTGTTGCTTTTCCCGCAAAAGTTTTTTTTCAATGCTGATCATTGAAAGCTCGGAAAGTCTGCTTTGATCAATTCTAGTTCTAGAATAAGTCTTTATTCTCTTGAGGGTTGAGAAGGATCTTTCTACAGATGATGTTGTTAATGGAAACGTGAGGATAAGTTCGAAGAGCTTATACATTTCAGGAAAAACTGAAACCAGGTCATGATACCGAAGCTTTTCGAACATTTGCTTGACATTTAAATTTAAAAAATCTTGCTGTTTATACAAAACAATTAATTCATTTTTTAAAGCGGATATATCAAAAAATTCTCCATATGATAAATTTAATTGATTTAAAAGAGAACTCGGAAAATTTCTTGCAAAATCTTTAAACTTATTTTCTTCAAACAAACCAACAAACGTAAGTTCTTTGAGATCTGAGAATCTATTTTCTAATTGAGCAATTATTGTGTCAATGATTTCTACAAATTGTCTTCTGCATTCGGTTTCTTCATCGACTCCATGTCTAACTCGGTAAGAAGATACAATACTGTCCAATCGTTTTGTCTCATAAAAATACTCGCTAAACTTATCTCTTAAACCACTAATATTTTCTTTAGTTTGTGCAATGAATTTAAGACAATATGTTATATCAAGGGATTTCGTTTCTAAGACATTATACAAAAAATCGGTGAAAATAAAAATGGAATGAAAAATTGTAATTGACAATTGCGACTCAAAATCAAACAAAAATTGCAAAAAACCTTGTGCCAAATTTATCGTATTGCAATCCCATGATGCATCATTTCCGTCTTCCTCTGTGCTATCCACAATTTTTTCGAAATATTCTATGAGACCTTCTCGGTGTTCCTTTGCCACAGATACAAGCTTTGAGTTATATCTCCATCTGGTAGGTGCTGCTTTCGGAAATCGCTTTTGCACTATAGCGTCTAACAGTGCGCACCTTTTTGTCGACTGCGAAAAAAAGTTAGACATACTTGTCAGTCTTTCAAAAAAACGCCGGCAATTAGGATTATATTTTAAGACATCCTGAAGACATAGGGTAAGCCTGTGAGCTGCAGAATGAATGAACCTGGCAATTGGAAAACTGTTCTTGACTCGGGATTGCGTTCCCGATAGATTTCCTGCCATAACTGCTGCTCCATCATAAGTTTGACAAACTAATTTTTGGCCGCTATTCAAACTATTGATAATTTTTACAACATGTTCGGCAAGGCTTTCTGCAGACTTGTTGGCGCTTACATCGGAGAACCCCAGAAACCAATCTTCTATATTACCGGCTTTCGAAACAAATCTGATCATTGTTGACAGCTGTGACTTTTTGCTGTTATCGGAAGTTTCATCCATTAAAATGGAAATAAACGTGCATTCCCTTATTTCCTTTTCAATTGCGCTTGAAAGTAAAGTACTTACTGCTTTTATAATATCGTTTTGGATGTCGCTTGATGTTCCGCGAAATACTGTTGCTTCTTCCAAATGGTTAGAGAGAATAGGGTCATATTTTGCCAGATAATTTAAGCACTCTCTATAATTTCCCTGGTTGAGCGATTCTTCAGACTCGTCATGCCCTCGGAACGGAAGTTCTAACTGTCCTAATAAACAAGTTGTATCAATTAACCTTTTCATGATTTCGCGGTTTTTCTTCACCTTTTCATTATGTTTATTAACACTTTTTTGTTTAGTTTTGTCTAAAAGCAGATCAACCCTAACTTTTCCAAATGTTTTGAAAGCATACAAAGAGTCTATATGGGAACACGATTTCAAATGTTTAGCGTAACTGTCACTTAAATGATTTAAATCAGAAAATCCAAGAAAATTCCAAATATTTTTATCTTTTTCCTGTCTAAACAACAAACATGGCCAGCAGAACAACTTGTTTATGGTTTTGCAACCAGTAATAAATTCATACCTTTTGTATGTTTCGGGGTGGAAACTGCGAACAGTTTCTTTATTAAAACTTTTTTTTTGATTGCACAATTTTGTTTTCAAGCCAGGAAGCAAGGGAGTTGGTCTCTCAGTCATTACTATTGCTGACTTGTCTATTACATTCCACTTATAAAAGGGTTTGCTTATTAGTTTTTCAATAATGCAATCACAGTTATTGTTTTCATTAGTATTAATAATATTGTTACTAGTTGATGCCATTTTATTTACAAATAGTTGAACACAGAGCGTATCAAGAATATTATTCACTTCAGTTATTTTTACTTTCAGTTAAACAACCCGCAACGGCGAACTAATTTAAATAAATATTTGTTCGCCTTCACTCAAAAAGAAACTCAGTCCTTTGAACAAGTCTGTATAAGAAATTCCCATTTCGTTCATATTCTTACTGCACGACTAAAGCATTTTTGAGATTTTCCTCACAGCTTTTTTACCTATAACACCCCACACAACAATCTACTCATACGGCAATACACATCAGACCAAAAATAATTAGAGAAAATATACAGCGCACAGCCGCACACCTTCGCTTACTTTTGTTCATCCCCAACAAAATAGCAACAGAAAAACAAGAACGACGACCAGCACCCAACGTCGATAACCTAACCAACCACGTCACCATGACCATACACAACATTGCCATTCGGCCATTGGCATTGGCAAACATCAATCGAACACAATCTGTGTGTTAAAACTTGAGCATAAATCACAATTTGGTTGATTTCGTTCTAGGCTCATTTGAACGAAATGGTTGATACGATGAGAAATTTAACTTTTTTTTCGAAGCGCATACTTCCAATGGGAGCATTTCGTTTCCAACTCCTTTGAACGAGTTGATGATGGTACTGTACTGGTCTGGTGAGTGGTGGTGCTTTTGTAGAATGAGTGGGAAATTTCAATTCAAAATGAGTTTACTTCGTTCACGAGAGTTTTGCACGACTACGACACAAGTTGAACATTTTCAATATGGAGGTAGGTAATTTTTTCAATAGGAGAGATGTAGGTACATTTTATGAGTGGTTCGCTTGATATGATTATTTTATAATATTAATATTTATCTATGCGATTTCAATTATAATATTATATCTGAAAGTTAGGCGTTCATGAACGAAATGAACAATATGACGCCTCGCCACTGACTGGTGTAGGAACAGCCTAACCAAAAAATAAACGAGTTTGTGAACAGACCCAAAAAGCTGATGATTTTGAAAAAGGCGGGAAAATTAATCCACCACTCAGCTTAGGTGAGAGTGTGAGCAGTTTTCCTTTGTTCTCACGCACACTTTTCCACTTAAGCTGAGATCAGCTGATGTCGAAGCTTGTAGGTAACGTCAAATAAAATGACAGGATTACCCTCTCTGTTAGCCAAAGATCAAGAATATAAAGATGGGAAACTTTCGTACGTTTTACCCTCCAACAACCATTTGTTTACATTGTTGTTTTTGTAATTTCGATTCGTATCCGTGTAAAATTGAGAGGGGAACCGAGGTGAATTTACTTGTTTTGACAGTCCTATTTTTTTTTTGTTTTTTGCAGGTCGCCAAAATTGGATATCACGTTTCAGTATGGCTGGGCGTTTATAATAATAATTTTATTAAACAAATTTTTTCGCTTGCAAAATTTACGTACAATAGCTATCAACTGTTTTCCCGTGATTTTGTTTAAAAAATTAAAATGTATCTTATTATTAAATTAAAAGTGAAGTTTTAAGTTACGAAGTAGTATGAATTGTTTTTGATGTAAACGGGCCCTCAGCAGATACCTATTATTGATAACAATAGGTATATAATATTTGATAATATCATCTGTCAGATTTTAGTCTGATTGAATTAATAAGAATCAGTCACTCGTTCTTTGACTCTTGACATTACATGTAGAATTGCCTTTTGCATTACATTATCTTTTGTATAATTAACTGAATTAATAAAATTAAGTTTGTTGAAATAAATATCCATATACTTGCATCGAGGTGCAAATTTCTAAGGCAAAAAATGATCCCAGGGCAATCTTATGCCAACTGGATAGCTGACTTAAAGGGGATAGCGAGAGACTGCAGTTTTGTATGCACCAAAGCAGGATGTAACACTTCATATACCGACTGTATGATTAGAGACATGCTTGTTTTCCATACCCCGCATGATCAAGTTCGCATCGCAGCAACCCAGAAGAAAAATCCAAGTTTGGCAGAAGTTGAGGAAATGATAACGGCATACGAATCCACACAGATTGCATCTGCAATATTAAAAGGAAGCAGCACTTTAACCGTATCATCAGCTGATATTAATCAAATTAATACAAAGGGTCACCAATCATACAAATACCCAAATAAGTTTAGTGAGCATGTGTCTTGTAGAAAATCTTGTCCAGGGTGTTTCACACACCACGACCGCAGTCAATGTAAGTACTTTGATTCAATTTGTGACAATTGCAATCGTCGTGGACACCTGAGCAGCGTCTGTTTATCTACACAAGAGACAAAAACAGATCATGGATTTAAATCACGAAAACGGTCAAAAAGTCGTGGACGGAGACCGAATAAAAAATTCAACCGAAGAAACACCGACACTGCTCATTCTATCAATCTTGTAGAGGAAAACTTTAAAGAGAATGAACATGTGTTATCTGTAGAAGATTCTGCTTTCTCTAAAAAACCGGTTGAACAGGTTTCATCAATATTATCTGAACCACATGTTTCGCATAAAGGTCGCAAGATATTCGTTTCGCTTCAAGTTAATCAACAACCAATGATATTTCAATTGGACACAGGTGCCACCTGTTCGCTTGTTGGTCTTGATGGATACCAGAGCCTGGGAAGTCCGCAATGTTACCCGACAAATCGATCGTTGAAAGCCTACGGTGATGTGAGTGTCCAAGTAAAGGGGATCACAAATGTGACAGTGTGTTGGCAAAACAAAACATGGAATTTACCTCTCATGGTGATCAACAGTGCGAAGGGAGCCAACATAATGGGTATTGACTGGTTTGATGCATTTGATTGCAGTTTATTATTTGGAAAAGACGAGTTCGTGTCGCAGATCTTAAACGAAACAAGAGAAGAGCTTGTATCAGATGCAAAAGCTCTCTGCGATAAATATAAAAAAGTTTTTAGTCCTGAACTTGGATGTAGTAAGTATTTTGTCGCTCATCTTACACTCAAACCAAATAGTCAGCCAAAATTTTTCAAACACCGACCCGTTCCGTTCGCTCAAAAGGAAAAGTGCGAAAAGAACTGGAGGGGTTGATAAAATTAAAAGTTTTTAAACCTGTGGACTGCAGTCAGTGGGCAGCACCCATTGTCCCGGTAGAAAAATCTAACGGAAAGCTTCGGATCTGTGGAGATTTTCGAATTACAATTAATCCTCAACTCATGATCGTTCATCACCCGTTACCACGTGCCCAAGAACTTTTCCATAAAGTTCAAGGCGGCAAATTTTTCACAAAACTTGATTTCACGGACGCTTACCTGCAAATACCGCTGGATGAAGAGTCTAAGAAGCTGTGTGTTGTCAATACTGAAATTGGTCTTTTAGAGTATCAACGCGTACCATTTGGAACTGGCAGTTCGACTGGTATTTTCCAACAATACTTGGATCAATTAACGGCTGATATAGAGTTTTGTGGGGCATATGTCGATGACATATTTGTTTCAGGTAAGACTAATTCTGAGCATCTTCATAACCTTCAGGTGATTCTCGAACGGCTAGAACGACATGGCTTACGTTGCAATATTGAAAAGAGTCAATTTGCACAGAAACAAATTGAATATCTGGGGCACATTATCGACGCAACTGGAATCCGGCCTTCTGATTCACGATTAAAAGCCATTCGCGATCTGCCAAGACCATCAAACATAAAAGAACTGGAAGCATTTATAGGCAAATTAAATTATTACAACCAGTTCATCGACAATTTTGCTCAAATTGCTGCACCACTCAACAAATTACTTTCTCCTGATGAAAAATTTCTATGGGGCAATGACCAACAACGCGCATTTGACCAATTTAAGAAAAAAATCATAAGTTTTTCTCGTTTAGTGCATGTTAGCAACGAATTGCCAATTACATTGGCCACAGACGCATCTTCTCACGGCATTGGTGCAGTCATATCTCACGTCTTCCCAAACTCAACAGAGAAACCAATTGCATTTGCATCTAAGACACTAGACGAAGCGCAACAAAAATACAGCGAAATAGAAAAAGAGGCACGGTCAATTGTATTTGGCGTGAAGAAATTCCATCAGCCTTTTAGCCCCAGCAAAAAATTGCCTCACATGACGATACAGCGACTCCAACGCTGGGCCATTACGCTTATGGGTTACACGTATACCATTCGATATCGATCGACTAAGCAACATGGCAATGCTGATTGTCTATCGCGATTGCCGATAGGTCCTGACAAGGGATTCGATCAATCAGAAGAAGCGTGTCAAGTAGATGAAACATCATCTACATTGGTGGAAGACTTTCCTGTCGATGTTGCAGTCATAGCTAAGACATCTCAATCGGATTTGACCATGCGCAAGGTCATGGCGTATGTGCAAAATGGATGGCCTGATAGGTTGCAATCGACTGATGATCAATTATTACCTTACTTTCGTAGGAAGTTTTCTTTTACAATCCATACTAACGTTCTTCTCTTCCACAGCGGAAGCCCGGGAGTTGTTGTTCCTCAAAAGTTGCAGAAAAAAGTGTTGGAGCTCCTTCATCAAGGTCACTGGGGAGTTTCGCGCATGAAACAAATGTCTCGCAGATACTGTTGGTGGCCGAACATCGACACTGATATTACGAAATCCGTTGGACAATGTCATGCATGCCAAGTCAACGCTAGTCAATTACCGAAGGAATACACAAGCTGGCCGCCTACAGACGAAGTGTGGGAAAGAATTCATATTGACTTCGCTGGACCATTCCAGAAACACATGTGGCTTATTGTTGTGGACTCGACCTCCAAATTCCCTTTCGTGATAAAAATGTCATCAACGACAACGCAAGCAACCATCAGTGCATTAAGATCTATTTTTGCTTTGGAAGGGTTGCCAAAAACTCTTGTGTCTGACAATGGTCCACAATTCATGTCAACTGAGTTTCAGGAATTTTGCAGACACAATTCTATACAGCACATTACATCAGCACCATTCAATCCAGAGTCAAACAGTGCAGCAGAAAGGATGGTGCGCACATTTAAATCTGCACTTCTCAAAATATTGGGAGATATATCCAACTGTGATGAAGCCCTTTCAGTTTTTCTATCAACTTATCGTATAACTCCTGATGAAAACGGAATCTCGCCCGCAGAGAAGTTGCATGGACGACAGCATTGAACGCAATTATCAGCGATGGTTCCTAACAAAAAAAAAATTAAAAGGGGTAAGAATAACGTGACTCATAAATATTCTATAGATCAACAGGTGTTTGTGCGACAATATTTACCGAAGAAAAAGTGGGTACCAGCGGTAGTGAGGAAACAACTAGGCAGACGTATGTTTCTGGTGGAAGTGAACAATGGATTGTGGCGCCGACATCAAAACCAAACCAGGCCTCGACTAACTAAAGATCCTGGTGATTCTTAAACCCAAGACGTTCCATTTTATCTTTCATTACATTCATCAAAGAAACGACAAAGCAAAGATTTTATCAATACCGAAGAAACATCAAACGAGCAACACCAACATCAACGAAGCCTTGACGAATCTGAAGTTGAAATGTATGCAGAAAATAGCCCTGCTACTATCGACCTTGACATAACAGCACCACACCAAGAAACCAGTTCCATTCCGGAGAACCTCTGCCCTATCAATTGAAAACAAATTAATGTTGTATAAGCAGGTATTAAAACCTGTTTGGACGTATGGCATCCAACTTTGGGGTTGTACAAAGAAAACAAATGCGGAAACCATCCAAACATTCCAAAACAAAGTCCTTCGTGGAATAGTAAACGCCCCTTGGTATATAAGAAACAGCGATTTACATTGTGACCTTCAAGTAGAAATGGTTACAGAAGTAATTAGAAAACACGCTGTATCACACAATCAGCGACTGATTAGTCACACTAACTCCGAAATGGAGACAGTCTTAAATGTACGTACCAATGTTCGGAGACTAAAAAGAACCAAGCCTCATGAGCTGATGGTCTAAAAGCGATGGGAAAGTATTAAATCATCAAACTTCCCAAAATGTGAACTAAAAATTGAGAAACTAAAATCATTTGTCGATCTT
The DNA here is from genome assembly GCA_951217065.1 of Baccha elongata. NCBI lineage: Eukaryota > Metazoa > Arthropoda > Insecta > Diptera > Syrphidae > Baccha > Baccha elongata. The sequence continues at coordinate 178,154 of CATNUY010000397.1, read as the reverse complement.
TTATAGATTGGTCATGATTCTAGGTGGTTTTAGTGCGGTAGAAGTCCCACACTACTTGATACCGAATATTATCAAGTGTCTTTTGAAGATTTCCACCTACCGAAAGAAAAAAAAAAAAAAAAAATTCCGGAGAATCCTGTCCGTGAACCAATAACTGAATCTCAAGTGCCAAGAAGAACCGGGCAGATTCGTTCTAAGCCAGTCCGATTTGCTCACAACTAAGAGTGGTGGTATCTGATGTAAACGGGCCCTCAGCAGATACCTATTATTGATAACAATAGGGAGTTTTACCATCTTGTCAAAGCTCACACTATGGAGAAGACAGATTGAAATATGTATCGCGCTTTTTTCAAACTGTCAAACTCAAGATCTTGGAGAAAACAATTTGGAAATAATTTTTAAATGCGGTATTCTTTTTTGTGTGAAATTTGTGATTTCCGTGGCTTAAAAATATATTTTAATTAGCAAAACCAACAATTTTCACAATTTTCGCGCACAAATCTTTAAAATTCCCGCTTTTGTTTTCAATCAATTTTTCAACAATGATAAAAAAAAAATCAGCTGTTCACCATACTGCTGTTTTTGACAATTCTGTGAGAACGAGAAAGAGATATATCGTTGTTACCTAAAAAGCCCTATAGGTATATTATATTTGATAATATCATCTGTCAGATTTTAGTCTGATTGAATAGGGCTTTTTAGGTAACAACGATATATTTCTTTCTCGTTCTCACAGAATTGTCAAAAACAGCAGTATGATGAACAGCTGATTTTTTTTTATCATTGTTGAAAAATTGATTGAAAACAAAAGCGGGAATTTTAAAGATTTGTGCGCGAAAATTGTGAAAATTGTTGGTTTTGCTAATTAAAATAAATTTTTAAGCCACGGAAATCACAAATTTCACACAAAAAAGAATACCGCATTTAAAAATTATTTCCAAATTGTTTTCTTCAAGATCTTGAGTTTGACAGTTTGAAAAAAGCGCGATACATATTTCAATCTGTCTTCATCATAGTGTGAGCTTTGACAAGATGGTAAAACTCCCTATTAATAAGAATCAGTCACTCGTTCTTTGACTCTTGACATTACATGTAGAACTGCATTTTGCATTACATTATCTTTTGTATAATTAACTGAATTAATAAAATTAAGTTTGTTGAATTAAGTCTAGCTTTTTTTATTTAAATCGATTGGATCTCAACAGTTTTCATTCTTGTTTTTTCTTGTAGTCGCATGGAAAGGATTTTTTGTACCTAGACCGACCGACGAGCGAATCGACAAGAATACAGTCAACTCAGAGACTAGTTCTACGGAAATACCTAATGTCCATAATGGAATCATTGAACCACCGCCAATGTCGTCGGTTGATGATGCAAACTCAATTATTGCCGAAAAGATGCTCGAAGATGCGTAACATTACTACGTGAAGCTGAAAATGACTTGCTGGGTGAAACTATTGTCACAAAGATAATTCCATCTTCCAAAGGAAGATGGAATCGGAGAGTGCCTAAAGAATCAATACCTGATTGTTATGGCAGTCCATGGATGCCTAGACTATTTGCATCGAGTTGTATTTGGTGTGACCCAAGAGTGTATAGCTACATCGACAAGAACGACAAGCGAAGTTATTGTTTTGGTCTTGAATAATCTCTGAAAGAGACATGGGTGTATTTTAGAAGTTCTTGGCCACAGCGTCATGCTTTTTTTTATCGTCTAGAAGACCTACTCAGTAATGTCATATTCGAGTGGACGTTTGGAGGGCCCTTCGAGTGAAAAAAAACCTTCCTTAACCGGTTGATTGGCTGTTCGGAGTGATGATTTGCCTTCCTGAATTGAATTGAGAGTGTGGGAGTGTTGTCACAATTTACTACCACATATATATTGTTTACATCGATCATATGGTCAAAGCCATAAAAAACAAAACGCGCCGTGTTTTTATTTTTTTTTATATTCAAGAACTTAAATAATAAGTGTAAATAAGGAACAAATATTGAAAAAAACACTTTTTAACTCGTTTTACAATTGGTATATGGAATGGTGGTACTGCAAAAGGAGCAATAGAAACATATGATACTCGTGCCGATCGATAGGTTAATATTCCAGCTGAAGATGCTGCTGGAGCTAGAGCATATCATGTTACAGCTGTTATTGGATTTAATATCTGCTGTATTAGTGGTTATAATAGAATCGAGTATTTCAATACATGTCGCGTATTTGACGCCGTAAAAAAAACTTGGAAAGAGGTTAGTAAAAGACGTTTATATGCAAAAAGCAATATGCAAATAAAAAAAATTTTCATGCTCGTGACTTATTACTGGAAAAGATGTTTGTAAACAAATATTAATATTCTCTAGATAGCTCCAATGCATAGTCGTCGTTGTTACGTTAGCGTCGCTGTTTTAAATGGACATATATACGCAATAGGAGGATTTGAAGGACAAAGTCGTTTAAATACTGTTCAAAGATATAATCCTCAAACGAATCAATGGACCCTAATTAGGCCTATGAATACGTTAAGATCGGACGCAGTCGCGTGTACTTTAAATGGAAAAATTTATACATTGGGTAGGTAAGTTAGTGGTTGTTCAAAAATTAAGTTGTTTTAAAATTATTCTTTTTAGGTGGTTTTAACGGCCACGAATGTTTATCCACTGCAGAATATTACGACTGTGCAAATAATATATGGATCCCAATAACAAATATGAATCATCGTCGGTCAGGAGTTTCGAGTGTTGCCCTTCGTAATCATGTTTACGTTATCGGAGGTTTTAATGGGCTAGCTCGTTTGTCAACTGGCGAAAGATACGATCCGGGAACTGAGACTTGGACATTTATACATGCAATGTATCATGCAAGAAGTAATTTTGGCTTGGAGATTATTGATAATATGATTTTTGCAATTGGAGGCTTTAATGGGATAGCTACAATTCCACACACAGAATGTTATGTGGCCGACACTGATGAATGGTAAATAACAGACATACTTTCAGATTTCCAATTTGAAAAGTTTTTTTCTGTAGGATGGAAGCAACAGATCTAAAACATTCTCAAACATTCTAGACTATATACATCAAAATAGAGAACTATTGATGGAAGAACGACGCCAGAGAATGTTTCCCAACATTAATGGAATGTCTATTGCTGAAGATTATGAGAGTGCTGATGAAGAAATGGCCGTCGAAGAAGATCTTTTTGATGATGAATAATATTATTTTTCTATCCTTATACATGTACATATCCTTATAAAAAAAACATGTAGCTGATTCTAAATTTCTTCAATAAATGGCACAAAATTTTAAAGGAAAAGAGACGTCTTTAATATAAGTATGCCTTCTAATCGTCAGTGCACCTCATGTTTCTTTGTTCAATGAATCTGTATACATATGAATAAAATTGATGGAAAATGTTACCCCTTTTCAGCCTTATTTTTTAGCATTTAAAGAAAATATAAAACAATTGAAGCACTTAGAACTTAGAAGATGAAGGACTTAAGTGACATTTTAAAAAACTTAAGTACATAATCAAAACTTTAAGTTTGTGTCTAGTAGTCTTTTCGAAGAAAATATTTAAAATGCTTCATGGAAAATTTAATGTTAATAAATTGATCATAAAGTATTCTTACTAGTTTCATCGAAAATATTATAGAAAAAAAAATGTAAGCTTATTATAAATTTTTTTTTTGAAAGCCCATCTTCCTCTTCAAATACAAGTTTTTGATCCTGAAGTATTTTTTTGCATCCCCGTACGGAAACAGGGACTTAATTCCGCAAGCGTGAGTTTCGCTGTGCGCTCAAAAAAATTGGACATACTAATTCTGATTCCGCTAATGTGCCTGTGAGTTTTTTGACAAATTGCGTGTGCAACGAGAAAATACATTTTCTCGTCCAATTTTTGAGCAAAACATTTTCGGAAATATCATAAATATCATGAATACGCACTTTTGCGTATTTATGATATTTCCGCTGTGACTGGAAGTGTGATTTTTGAAACTCACGCTGGCGGAATTCAGCCCCATCAAGCCAGTGAAGAAAACATTTCGCGAAATTATAAAATAAAGAGAGCCAGGCATTAGAAATCTTAGAACAATCAAATGCAACGACACCAACACTCGGCTTAGACATGGAGTTAGTTTTTGAAGTAAACCAGGCCAACCTCACAAGCAGACCTTTAGGTGAAGCGGTAAAGTTGGAAAGATATGAACCTTTTGAAGATCATAACATCTTCGAAAAAGATGAAAATAATTAGGTGAAGTTGATGCGAAGCGAATTTTAGTTAGAATCCTTAGAACCTTTTATGAAAAAAAACTCTTCTATAATGGTCATGTGGCAGACACCACTCATTTAATATCTAGAATGCCAATTGAAATTACGTGAGGGTTTAGCACCCTAAAAGATTCCTTGACAATTTCATCAAATTTCAGCCGTTTAAGATGCAGTAGGGAGCATTATGTACATATACACATGCACACATCGATTTTTTTCTATATAAAAATAAAAAACTTATAAAAAAATATAATTTTCTCATCTCTGATTTCTCTTCTTGGTGTGATATTGTTTTTTAATGTCGATTTCGGAATATCTCTTTGGAGGATTATGCTACCAGTTCATGGAATATTTTAATATAAACAATTTGTTTTTTGTTAACTTATATTTGTTGTCAGAAGCTAATATTTTATCAACTAAAACTCTCAATAGCAAGAACATCACTCCCAGTTCTGCCTATACTGAAATTTTACAGCATTATTGCAATTTTTTTTACAAAAACGATTTAATTGGCATACTACTCGATCCATTCCGTGAAATTTGGAAAAGGACATATAGGGCTGATAAACCAAGACCAACTCCACCGCCAACAGTGTATTTTCGTAATCCAGCTACAGAAAACAAATCAATATTTTTCAATATTCAATTTTTAAGTTTTTCAAAAAATACCTGAAGATTTATAAAGGAAGCCACTTGTTGTTCCTGCCAGTACTGTATTTAGTTCATCATCTTCTCCCCTGGCAAACTGTAAGAGAACTCCATATGCTGAATACATAACCGCCAATATTCCAAGGGTATTCGCAGTGGCAGATCCTTGTTTAATGACATGGTTTAGGAGCCTAGAAGAATGTTCTAAGTCAATGTTTCATTGACAATATGAATCTCGTCCAGTCTTACAGTGTTCTCCTTAACTTTCCGGTTTGTTGCGAAGCTGCGGTAGATCGCATGCCATTGTAGAATCCAGCTACTCCTCCAATGCCAGTCCAACCATCACTGACGATCCAATTTGTCTTGCCAAAAACAAAATCTTCGTCCACTTTGAATGAAGCTAGAGAATAATGTGCGGCTATGAGTACTTTGTAAGCCAGGAAGTTATCTGGATAAGTATAATTGTTCCTATCGACATCGTTGCCTTTTGCCGGAGAGGAAGAAATTGCATGTTTATATTACATGACAATTTTCTTCGCCCACCGATAGAGCAATTATTTTCCGCAGTTTCTTTGAAGATGATTTTAATTTGGGTGATTTGATAATGAGGAGCGTCTCGATCTTGCTGCAAATATAGTAAAGAATTAAACCATTTCTCGGGAGCAAAATAACAAAAATAAAGACAAAAAACTGAACTGTCATTACTCATTAGACTGATGAGATGTGGTGGGTTTCGGATTTTCACCACAAGCATTAATGTGCGTTCACGGCTGTTAAAAAAATTGGAAAGGCTGCTGTGAGCGGACCCAAGTTGCGACTCATTTAAGGCCTACTACACTACATTAATGTATCTCTTTTCTAAAAAGTCCAAAATATTTGTATACAAGTTGTTGTTGAAATTTGAGTTTACACAAAAAATATTTTGAGTCAGCATCATTTGAGGCACGGGTAATTTTTGTGAAGTAAAACAGTTGTACGACGTGGTTGTTTTGCATTTTATAAAGCAAAGATAAACATTAAACATTATAATTAATGATTATGTTTACTTCCTCTTCCAAAAATTTAAATTTTGTTATTCTTATTTATACTTAGTAGATATGTAAAAATAGAAACGAGTCCGATTTTTTCAATTTGTGGCCGCCTCACAATGTGTCTACACTCCTCATTTATTGCGCATACACTTTTTTGTGAGTGCGAACTCAAATTTCCCAGTCTAAATAGGCTCATTAAAAATTAGAATAGATTCTAGAATCGCATTAAATTTTCCATATTTCATTAATAAACAATTTGATTCTTTTTCTTTTTTTCTTTTTTTCACCGTAACGATTTTTGACACAAGGAAGAATTGTTCAAGAAAGAATTGTTCAATTAATATGTTTAAACCATTGACGTACTAGATATGGACCGCCAGTCTGTTTAAATTTTCATACAAACAGCCAAGAAAAGTTGTTCCAGCTAAAAACAGTCTAAAAACGCCATCATCTTTTAGTGTTAAATATGTGTACTAATGTCACCATTAGAATTTAAATGAAAACGATAATATATTCATCTGTAAGTAACTCATGACATAAGGAGTGGATGTGTTTTGTAAAATAAAAGTCGTTTGATAATAATTTCCACCAAAATATTTCAATAGTAAATAATTAATTAAAAAAATCATATCACTGCTACGCAGATTCCCCGCTAGTAGTTGATGCCGCCCCTAGTTATGTTGGAACACGCGTGAAGTTGGCTACTGGCGGTCCATATGTAATACGTCAATGGTTTAAACATTCGAAAGTGCTGTTAATTAAGTCGAAATTAACGAAATTGTTTTTCAAAATCTTAGTGGTCTTCTACACCATGACTTTTGAGGCACGCATTGTTTTACGAATGTCTCTTTAAAAAAAATATGCGATGAGACAAGCGCTATTACACGTGTTTTTAAAGTCATGCTTCAAATTTGACAGTCCTATTTTCTATTTACAGCGCACAGGAGCTTTTTTTATGCAAAAATCATGCGTATGAATTCTTCGAGATACGAAAAAGAATGAAGAAAAGAAGTAAATGTACGATAGTACAACAGAAAATAGAAATGGCAAAAATGAGTCACAGAAAATTCGTCCCGAAGCACACTCGCAGACTGATTGTTTCATTTTGTTCGAAAAGCCTCAAGAGTCAACGTCAAATAGCCCAATTACATTTAAAGACCGTGCTTAGACTGGGAAATTCGAGACTGGACTCACGAGAGTTCGTAGGCGAGAGGGATAGGGGGTGAGTACTACTCTCGCAGCTTCAAATTATAAACATCGGAAGCGTGAGTACTGTTCCAATTCCAAATTCAAGTTTTTTTCCCATTTTGTTCATTATCTGATTTAAATTCGATGTGTTAACATCGCAGTATTTTCATAATTAAGCTAAATGTTGTTTTTCTGTTAGTGCTTACGTCACAAGTGGCAGAAAAAAGAACAAAAGCTAAAAAAAACAAGTGTCAAAATCTTGTATTCTTACAATCATGACGCATAAAGGCCTGTGCAAACAAAGCACGGTCCCGTAGCCGCCTCACGAGAGTTCTCATCCATTACTTATTTTACCTTCAAATTTTCGTGAGTCTCCATCTAAACAGGCTCATAAGAAATAAATAGGTTCAAAATTTGGATTAAATTTTCCATGTTCTAGTTGCTTTAATTTGCTTAAATGTTTTTAGATTTACCGTCGATATTAAAGCAACGCTTTATAAAGGAATTATCAACTAAAAGCGTTGGGGGATTTAAGTCGATCCAAATAGAGATGTATTAATATCGTTCAAGTATTCGCCGTATTTTATTATCCCTTCTGATCCGAAACGAATTGGAATTTAGCAAGATCTAGAAACAAAGCTGGACCTTGTGTTGTTGCTGTATGCATGTATTTCGCTACGCAAGTTTAGCTTAAAAACAACTTAATGCTATGTTTCCACCAAAAATAAAACCCTGATTTGAGAGAAGACGATTTAGTAGCGTTTCCACTGGTCAAAAAAATTTAAAATGTCGTTAACTTGACAAGAGGTCTTACAACTTCAAAACACAACAACATTTCGTTCAGAAATTTTATATTTATTAACTATAAATTGCACTTATTTTTCAAAAATCACTAATAATCTTTAATATTCCGTCGAAATAATGCAATTAAAGGGTTTTATTTGGTGAAAAATTAACAAAAATGAAAAATATTTACAAAATTTATTGACAAATTCATTTTTGACATCTAAAATGACATTTGAAATGAAAACGTTCAGTCCTAAACTGCAACAGCTAATAGTGCCCGGAAAATAACTTCATCCAAAAACGTCAGACCTGCCTATGTATTTGAGCTTGCTAATACCGATGAAGTTCACTCCGTTATGTCAGCAACCAAAAACCTCTCAAGCACTCAGATTTCCATTAATAAAGATCTAACGTCAAGTGAAAGAACTGAGCAGTATCACCTCCGCCAGATAAAAAGATGCATTCTTAAAGTTGATAGCAATCACCGCATTGAAATCAAACGCTGGACCCTTTTGGTAGATGGACGTCGTCGCTTTAAATGCAACAAAGATGGAGTTGTGAGAGCCTTTAACGCAAACGACAGAGAATTGTTAAGTCAGTTTTTGGGAGTGAACTCAAATTACACCGTCATTCTGGATACTCCTACAAACATACAACACTCAATCGAAAATAAACCAAACAATAATAGCCATTAGCATACGAAAGTCTGTCAGGTTCTATCTTATAATGTAGCTGGTCTTGTCACAAAAAATAGTTTATGTAACTTTTTTAAATACGTTTATAAATTTGATATTTTCTTTTTGTACGAAACTTTTGTTTTATCAGAGCATATGCGGCATTACGAATACATTTTAAAGAATTTAAACTATACTGGACAGCGGCAACAAAAACCTTTAATTTCGGCAGAGCTAGTTGTGGATGCTTATATGGATTCCGTAAAACTATTGAATCCACATATCAACTGAAATTCTTAAATGCGCACGATACTGTTCTCTTGAAATGCAACTTTTCGGGATCTATTATAAATCTGGTACCAAACTATCTAAACTGTAATCACTGGATGCGCGATTTTGTAAAATTAAAAACCTTCTTTGAAGAATTTCAATCAAACCAATTTATACTCATGGGAGATCTCAACGTCAGAACAGGAATGAAAGGAACAGTTGATTCACGTACATCACAGCTTATTACAGACATACGAAGTTCAAAAGATACTGTAAGTGACAACAACGGCAACATATTTTGTGAGATCTTAGAAGACATTGGCGCATTTATATTTGGAGAGGCTTTGGCGATAAATCTGGAGAGTATACTTTTGTTTCAACTAGAGGATCATCTGTGATTGACTATTGCTGTCCTTCATATAGTGCATTGGAAAGGATTGAAAGTTTCTCAGTTGATAGTAGAACCTTTTCGGATCACATGCCGCTAGTTTTGGGTCTTAAAACTTTTGAAAATACTCAGAGATCCCCCATTTCAATGTTGCTTCCAAGACTTAAATGGTTTACCAATAGACATGCTGAATACACAAACAAAATTGATGAAGTTGCGGTTGAAATACTCATGCCCTTGGATAGCGTTGAAACACGATGCAATTCCTTAAAACAGTGTATTTATGCAGCATACGCGAATCCTTGCAATTCCAATGTCAACTTTGAGCGTAAGAAACCCTGGTTTGATATGGAATGTCATAAAGCTAGAAAACCTACACTTAAGCTACTCAACATTTTCAGAAAATATAGTCCATACAACATTTCGTAGCTTGTAGGTCTTCTGTAGCTTGTAGGTGTAGCTTGTAAGTCTTCTTTAAAAGATGCTCTGAGTCCAAGTAGTACAACAGGAAGTTTATCGGCCCATGCTGGTGTTTCATGGCACTCTATAGCTGATTTCAGTTGACGATGGAACCTTTCGACCCTGCCATTAGCTGCGGGGTGATAAGCGGTTGTCGTCAAATGGTTAATGCCGAACGATTTTGTCAAAGCCTGAAAAAGATCTTACAAAAATTGCCTGCCACGGTCAGATGTTACCTTAAGTGGCACTCCAAAACGTGCTATCCAATTTGCAAAGAGTGTTCTAGCAAGTGTCTCAGCAGTAGAATCTTCTAAAGGGTAGGCTTCAGGCCAGCGGGAAGACCGGTCAACAACAGTTAGATAAAATCTGAACCCTCGTGAGTATGGAAGATTTCCGACAAAGTCGACATGTATGTGCTCGAATCTTGAAGATGGTAGTTCGAAGTTTCCAATCGGGGATGACGTATGACGTGTTATCTTCGATCGTTGGCACGGAATACATGACTTTGCCCATGCTCTGCCATCCTTGCGTATTGAAGGCCATAAAAATTTTGAAGACACCAGTTTGACTGAAGCGTTAGTTCCAGGGTGGCTCAAGCTATGCAGGGAATGAAAAAATTGACGGCGGAAGGGTTTTGTTACAAAAGGTCTAGCAACACCTTTAGATACGTCACAAAACATTTGCAATTTAGAGTTTGGAAGCTGAATTTTAACAACCTGTAACACAGAAGTAGATTTAATAATGTTTTCAAGTTCTATATCACCTTTTTGGGACGTAGCGAGTTCTTCAAAGTTCACCGGGTTGCTTATGCCTTCAACTCTCGACAACGTGTCTGCCACTACGTTTTCCGTTCCAGCGATGTGTTTGAATCGGTGTTCTTTGCTGTAGGACTGCACCCATAGCACAGTTTGATGCGTCAGTGAAAAGTCCCCACTCTAACGTCGGATCTGGGTGTGCGAGCAAAGCGGCCTTAATTAGTCCATCCTTACAAGCACTAAATGCTTGCTGAAGTGGTATCGTCCAAGTGATCGCTTTATTGCCTTTCGTGTTCGGTCCTTTGAGACACTCGTTCAATGGAGCTTGTAATTTGGCTTCGTTTTTGATGAAGCGTCTATAAAAGTTGATTAGATTTAAAAATCTTCTGAGTTGCTTAACAGTGGTTGGGGGTTTACAATCAACGATAGCCTGGATTCGTTCATCATGTGGTTGCACTCCATCGCTTGAGATTAGATAACCTAAAAATGTGATTTTAGACTTACCAAACTCGCACTTCGCTACGTTTACGACAACGCCAAATTTGTTAAGCCGTTCGAAAAGAGATCGGAGGTGACTAAAATGTTGCTCTTCATCGTCCGACGCCACTAAAATGTCATCTACGTAAGGGAAATTCGTGACATCATCGATGAACCTTTGGAAGGTCTGGGCGGCGTTTCGGAGTCCAAATGTCATGAACATGAACTCGAAGAGTCCAAATGGTGTAACAATGGCTATATCTAGATGTCATTCGGTGCGATTGTAGAGAACCACTTCACTATCACGACAGTACAATAATGCAAATATTATTAACGCCTAATATGCCACTACCGTATAAAACGTACCAACTCAAAAATTTTCGAAATATTCTTAAAGTACGAATTCTATTTTATTTCCCTAAATATTCCGAATAATGTTAATGTGAAGAATCCAATTCAGTGGAATGTGTCATAGACACAATCCTCTGCATTCGGAAAGCCACAACACAAAATAATTTCCATTCAGAAGAATTAACTACATCTGGTGAATGATAGGAGTAGCTGGAAGAAAAAGTCATATCGTGGAGGAGCATTTTGCGCGCGAAACTTACTAATCCATGGGGAGCACATTTACACACACGCCAGAACGTATGTTGCATGGAGCAAAAATTTCAATACGACCTGAACGCAAAATGGCAGCTCACAATCGAGAGCAGATGGAGATGTGGATGGAATAGGTTGCACTGGAGAACGTAGTAAACAAAATATCAAGTCTAGTAAAAAGGTTGAGCCAATATTTTTTTTGTTAGGTAGCGTAAAAGGGAAAATTAGAAAAATCCACACCAAAAACATTTTTTTTTGAGAATATGTAAAAATCATCCAATTAGTAAAACTTAGCATATTGAATATCTAGTAAGAAAAGTTGTAGCATTTTATGCGAATTAACCAAGAAGTTAACTTGAAGAAATTACTATAAATAAAAATAAGAAAATAAAAACAATAAAAAGACTAAAAATAGTCGAATAAAATTTTATTAAATGGAGTATTTATGAATGAAATTCAATATTAAAGGTTTTGTGGCCTTTACTCCAAGCATTGCGTTTCGCCCTAGTTTGATGGTGGGCTCATGAGTCCACCATTAAACTAGGGCGAAACGCAATGCTTGGAGAAAAGGTCACAAAACCTTTAATATTGAATTTCATTCATTAATACTCCATTTAATAAAATCTTATTCGACTATTTTTAGTCTTTTTATTGTTTTTATTTTCTTATAACTTCGCTTGGCCACGAGCATAACATCATAATTTTTCTTATGTCTAACTTTAATCAAAGTTCTTTAGAATAATATAATTCACAGGGAGTTTTCTCTGTACATTTTATAAAGCAGTCGGTAATCATTGACAATTATTTCTTACTAGATTGGGTTTGATGTCATCTAGCTGATGAGCCCACCATCAAACTAGGGCGAAACGCAATGCTTGGAGTAAAGGCCACAAAACCTTTAATAAATAAAAATAGGCAATGAGATAATGATTAAGACACGATGAAATTAGTGCAGAGTAACAACGACTGAATTAAATCAATCATTTTACAATTCTAAGTTTCAATTCATTGACAAAGAGAAAAGTTTTATTAAATCAGAGAATTTCTTGAACCACGTTTTAACGCCTAAAATCATCGACATCTGTAAAGTAGAAATTGGTAAAGTAGAAGAAAATAGAAGATTTAGCAAAAAACCCAATTATTTGACAACAGTCAACCTAACCGGAAAAAATTATGTACCAGCCAGAACTAGAAAGAAAATAAATCAAATATATCGTCAGAAGTAGTAATTAGTTGAATAATAGGAATAGAGAGTAAATAAGCTAATGAGTTAGTGGTAAAGATGCAAATAAAAAAATATTCGAAAAAGTAGAAACGCACACGAACGGTCTGAGAAAATGAAAAGAAAAGAAAAAAAAAACAGTAGAACCTGAAAAGAGAATAAAAAAATTAACACCTGAAATTGCATACCAAAATAACCTGAAAAAAAAGAAAAGATTTATCACGAGCAAAAACATATATTTGACGCAAAGATTTCCATGAATATGAAACCTGCAAAAGATAAATAAAAATATAGTTACCACTTATTACATAGAAATATGAGCAAAAATATACAAATGCCATACACACAAAATACGAACAAGTAAACGTTGTAGATTTACAACCGAGAAATTAGTCCAAAGCGATTATCCATCAGTCACACTGAGTTACATAAAATACCCACGCAGCCTTAAGTCATGCCATATAAACATGGAGCAACAGAGAACTGATCGTAAAGAACGTACGTTCAAACCAAAATGTAAGACCGTCTTGAGAGAGACGGACATATAAAAATCATGACATATACTGTGGTCGCTAAAGTAAAAGGAGACTATTAAGGGTGAAAACTCCAGAAAATTTGTTAAACCGATGTGAAAAGTTAATAAAAATTTAAGCTAAATACCTCGAATCAGACCGGATTAGTTGTTTATAACAAAACATACAAGTAAGCCCAAAAGCCAGGAACCGAAGAAAATTTTGGTAGTACAATAAAGAAAAAACATTTGGAACGCAGCAAGCGACATGTAAGTAAATTTTTTTTTGTCACAAAAATTCCAATAGTTAGTTTAGTGAAAGATATAATGTGTAGCTAATTTGTATTATGTTTGATAATTTAGTCTCGAGGTAGTGAAGAAATCAAAACGTATCAAAATTTCGAAGAAAATAGTGCGTGTAAAAAAAATATAATCCTGGAGGAATTTCTGTGCTCCAACCATCTATTGGTGACGCAACCAAAGTACACGGAAAGTCCAATCCAACACCACAGCGTCTTGCAATCATACGTATATGATAGAGTGGATACACCAAGTACTTCTACAAAAACAGTCAGGTAAACATATTAACATTCCAATTACAAAAATTAAAGAAAAAAAAGAATATTGAAAAATAACCTGAAACAGAAAAAATGAGATACAGTAAGGTGCATAAATAACTGTGCGCAGCGGCGCAGATTTAAGCACATGGCGGTAAAAAAATCTTTTAATAAAATCTATTAGTAAAACATTTTTAGAAACAGTAGATATGTTGCAAATAATTAGTAGAACGAATTTAGAAAGCTTTTTATTAAATTTGGCTCCTCCAACTAGATTTTGAAATTTTGATTTTACTATTGCAACCATTTAATATTTTTTTTCTATGTGACACATATAGGCAGGTTGGTGGACCAACATCCTAGGAGCATCTTTCGAGGGCCAAGAAAAAAAAAAGAGATCATACCGGCCCAAGAAAAAAAATCCAAGAATACCCCTAGGACATACGCTATCCAATCTGCCTGACTGGAGGCGGAAGACGAAGGAAAGGACCACAAAATACCCCAAGAAGTACCTCTGGATGTACCAAGAAACAGAGACGAGACGAGCGGTAGACAAAAAAGTAAAAATTTTTTCAAAATCATTAAAAAAGGGATGTACCTACTTAACACTTCGCTATAAAACAACAAAATTAACGAAAAAATCATTCTTGGAATCAAAAAGTTAAATCTACGAAAATAAAACATCATTTTAATAAAGATACAGGCTGGTGTGCGAGCCACAGCCAGACACACATAAAGAAAAAAAAAGTATATCAAAGAGGGATCACTCACACCAGAAATAAAACTATACATACGACGGGACGAAACAGAGAGACATCGTGGGATTTTTAGCCGAAGCGGCTAACGCTAAAAATTTACATCGTGGGACAGGACATCAGGACAGTGACGAACAAAAAACACATGGAGTGGCAGATCACCTCATCTGTAATAAAAGATGCACCAAGTAGCAGATTATGTAGCTGAGTAAAAATAAGTAGCGGTGTAACAAGGTACTGTAATTCAGTAATATATTCTTTAGTATGTATTTTATTTTGCGCCCTTTCAACATCTGTCGAGCACCCTATTAAAGAATAATAATATATATGTGAAAAAACCTAAGGTTATAAGAAAAATTAAATTATTTTGAAAACAAAAAAAATATAGATCACCTATGAAGCTCGCTGAACTAATTTGTTCTATATGTAAGGCTTATGTTAAATTTCAAAAAAAAAGAGTATTATTGATTTTGAAATCGGCATTTGATTCAAACGCGAACTTAATCGAATGCAATTCGAATTAAATCCAAATCAAATTCAGAAAATTTGAAGTTACGTACATGTGAAGAATTTTTAAGTGCAAAAATTTTCGAAATATCTCTTTTATGCATAAATTGTACCTACTCTGATTTTTGATCACAGTACACATGCTATGAATATAGTCCACTCGAATTCGAATTCAAAACATACATTCGATAAGTAAAAATATTAAGTTTCGTGTTTATGGTCGGTTGATAATAACGTAATAGGTACGATTACCTACTTTTTATACTCGGTCGTTAATAATTATTTTTTTTGGATACGATTATTTTTTACCTACTTTTCGTAATCGGTTGGATGTAATATAATAGGTACGGATACCTATTTTTCTTATTCATTAGAAACTAATTTCATAGGTACGATTACCTACTTTTGATAGTTGGCGGAAGTAAAAATCATCCATGATAAAATATTGTCGTGTACCTACGTTTGTTAAAGTTACATTGAAATCGTGATTCGAACGTTTTGACAAAAAAAAATATTTCGAAATTGAATCATATCAATGGGATATGAAAATTTCTTATTCCATGAAATGATATGGAGTGAGTTGAGATCATTTATGATCATTGGTATCCCATTTTTGAAAATTTATGTCCACCTGTAAAAACCTGAAAGAAGTTTTATACCTAATTTTTTTTTTATTAAAGTCTGGTCTGGTTAGTTACTCCTTTGAATAGGGTGCACCTTCTTCATCGACATACCTACCTTGTTTATCGATATCTTTGGACCACTATATTGATTACAAAATAAATATATGTAATTTTTATTAACTTTTGTAAATTCCACAGCAGGACACGGTTTGAATGCACCGGTCAAAATTATATTGATAATTTTTATATTTTTAAAATTTGTGTTTTTTGATAACTGCAAGTGCCCATTTTGGTGGAAAGCATATTTTTGAATATTTCTTTCTTGTGTTTTGGGGTGGGGATAAAAATTCTTAATTGGAGACGTCCTACGTTTTATAAAAACTCAAGTCCGTATCCTTGCGAAGGATTAATTCTGTCAAATTTATCAGTAAACGTAATTTTTGAAATCGTGTTTAGCAAAAATAAATTTTAATTTCTGCAATTCGTGTAGCTCGCGGTAAAGTTGAAATACTAATCATAACGATTGGTCGCGGTGTGTGTATGAACGACATTGATATCCGATTTGGGTGAAATTAGAATCGTCTACCTTATCTGTTACTGAGATAAGTCACCAATATAGATCAGATATAATGTATATGTTCTATTTAATCGTTGTTCGAATTCGTGTAGGCTTTCATTATTGGAATTGAATTTTTCATTCCAATTCCGGAAAAGGAGGACGGTCAATTTTGTACTTTCACTCCTACGTGAGTAAAATGTGATATTTTCTATGGTCATCAGATATTACGAAATTGAATGATGATTCAAGATATCATGTTTTATTTTTCTTATGTAATTGGTCCAAGACTTAATAAAGTAAATTAAATGAGATACACCTAAAAATTCTAGTAACGAAATTTTATAAAGTCTAGTTAGAAAAGTTTAAAAATGAGATATAGTCAGTTTCACTAGTTTTGAATATGTAAACATCGAATATAATTCAAAAACAGATTCAGTTATTAAAGAGAGCAGTAGTTAAGAGGTCTAAGGCCCATTGTAAAGATTATCTTGAGAAGAAAAACTTATGTTAGATTTAAGTTATGAAATAAAATTTGTGTATAAGGATTTTCTAAAAGAAAAATTTTCTGAATTTTCTTTCAACTTCGTTGAAATTTCACTTAGCAGCGATTTTTGGCAGATAATTCAAACATTTTTCAGATTTTAGAGAAGATGGAGTAGAAAGATCACGAGGCCAGGTGTCGTGGCTGGGATCCTTGCAAACATGGGGTAGGCAACTTCGGTTTCAACAGCAACAATAACTGCTTCAGCAACAACAATAACAACAACAACAATGGTTCTATAAAAGGGAGTTTAATTACTCCTAATACAAAGTGGGAGTTTCTGAGATGAATTAGTGGTGCAATTCAGAAACATAGGGTGGATGACTGCGATAAGAGTAATGGTAGTAGCATTCACTATGGTCGGGTGAAAAGCACTTGAGGAAAATACAACACCTACGTTCCTCACATTTGGAGATTTTTCACATCATAATTTCGGGACAGTGAAAAAATCAGATCATGAAGAACAGATAATAGTCCGATGCAATAATAACATCTCTATTGGCGTTATGGGTGATGTCTTCCGAAATTTAACACAACTTTTTTCAAACTTTTCGAAGTTTTCTCTTTCTTCCAAGTTTTATGACTTTAGAGTTCGTTATCGGGTCCTTTGCTCATTAGCATAGCATTTTTAAATTTCCAACTGAGTCTACCTCCAGCTTGATTCTTTCAGGTCGAAACAATTGTAACACCGGCTACCTACTTCTATTGTCCAACCCACTTCCTTGACCCGATGAGCTGAGCCAAGGCGAATGTAGAGACCTGAAGCAGTAGTTTAGTAGTAGCCACCCTTTCTGTCCGGGCTTGGACGTGCCTTTAAAGATCTAGGGGTACTAAAAGTTTACGGGGACAGATAGGTTCTAGAGGATCCATAAGTCAAGTCAAATTACAAGCAAAGGGGCAACACCAAGGTACATATACCTACATCGAGTCATTAGGTCGGAGAATTAAAACCTCTCCTTTGTCTTTGTCCAATAAGTGCCTTGTAGAAGTCAAATTGTTTGAGATGAGATAAGCGATATGGGATTAAGGTGATTTATGTGGATTAGAGATTTATAGATACCAGATATTGATTTTCGAATCACAGTTTTCTCAATTCAGCATCAAACCTATTAATCCTAGGTGTGATACATAGACGTATACGTCATCTACATATGTCAGGTTCTCCCGATACAGGGAAGGTAAACAAAGAAGATCATTTGTTGGTTAGTGACTTCAAAAGTATAAGATTGTTCTGTTGTTAGTCCGTTTATTCTTTCCTGGATCGATTGATCCAAAACCTAAATTTTATGATGTGGATCCTACGTAAAGTGAAGTCAACACATTCTACATGCGTTGAAATATTTCTACACCTGATTCAGATACGATTCTCCGTTATGGTTCCACACGCATGGACACTCCTGGTGATGACCAAGAAATTTTGTATAAGCGAGAATTCTAGCAGAGAGTGAAACCTTCATATCATGAGTTTTCATTACTTATGGAATTTGAAGTCTAAATCCGTTCTTTTCTTTTGATGCGTTGCAGGGTATGTGATAACGTTTCTTCTGTTCCATTGCATAAACGTGTAGAGTGTATGATTTCGTTCTATGTTCCATTACATAAATGGCGCCCAACGGGGGGCCCGAAGTTTCGCAGGTGCGGAAATTTTCGCAAGAACGAAATCCTGAATCATAGATTTTTGTATGTATTGTTTTAAGGTTTCGGTCCCCATTGGCGCGGTGTTTGTGTAAGGCTTTTTATGTTCCGCTACATAAATGGCGCCCGGACGTGTGGGGCCCGAATAGCGAACAATTATAAAATTTTGAAGAAATTTTAGAAAATAGTTAGAACTTTTTGTCAAGAGGTAGAAAAATTTAAAAATTTTTTTTTGAAAGTTAAAATTTTTCCGATAAGAAAAATTGTCATGCCTAATTTTGTTTGAGAGTTGGAAGTCTTACTGAGATTTAACACCGAAAGGTAGTTGACTTAAGTGTCGACCGGTGATTGGTTGAACTATTTCCCAGATCATGTCTGTAGCGACAACCTGTTCAAATACCATTCCACTCGTAAGATAAACTGTTTCTCTTAATAAAAAATAAACTCGAAATTAGACGTCCGTACTGGATATTCCAATCTAGTAGTCGTAGCTTCTAATGGAAGTAATTCGTACTTAGAGAAGCCTTTGTAGTTTAGTTGTTTGTTCTTTCGACCGATAGTTAGTTGATCCTTGTCCTGACTATGTCAGCCGCGAAAGCCAAATTGCGTAAACAATACGAATGGCATACCAACTCAAGCAAGTAATTTATTTTTTTTGGTCATCTGCTACCCTTGACAGAGGTAATTGTTGGTAGTAAATTTTAGTAACTAGTTGGTCTTGAACTTTTAGTCTGTTTTCCGCTAAGGGATGAAGTTGTTCTTCCTTAGGTCCGCTGTTGCAGGGAGGAAGTGATAGGCGAAACAAAATTGCAGAAGATTACCAATAATTACAGAAGACGAATTCCAGTATAAGAACTTTTGCTGTTGATAAATGTTCGTTGAAGCAAAGAAGAAGCAATGTTGTTGGAAGTTGTTCATGGAAGGTAAAATTCCAGTCACGACTCCGAACCACAATGAATATAGAGTAAAACATTTTATTTTGAGATTTAGTGTAAAGAATTTTGAGATTTAGTGTTAAGAATTTTGAAATTTAGTATAAAGGATTTTGAGATTTAGTATACAGTTTAATTTGAGAAGTTAAGTTATGCCTGGTGGCAATATTGTGAGTTAGCAATTTTTGCAAGTTCTCGTTTGGACTTGAAAATTGGAGGTTTAGTTTGAGTTTTTGCCTAGAGGCAGTATTATTTAGTTTGAGTTTTGCCTAGAGGCAGCATTATTTAGTTCGAGTTTTTGCCTAGAGGCAGGATTTGTGAAGATTTAGATTTTAGTTATTGCCTAGAGGCAGATTTAGTTAGTATTGCCTAGAGGCAGATTTAGTTAGTATTGCCTAGAGGCAGATTTAGTTAGTATTGCCCAGAGGCAGATTTATAGATTTAGTTAGCATTGCCTAGAGGCACAAGTTTAGTAATTAGTTTTTTTAGATTCAGTAATCAAGTTTTTTTTGAGTTTAAAGTTAAAGTTTAGTATACAGTTTATAAATATTCAGAGGGTTTACCATATAGAAATATTAGGTTAGTTAGTTAGTAAGTTTTTTTGTAGGTAATAAGATTTTTATAGTTAGTAAGTTACATATTGTTAGTAGATATTTAAGTTATATAAAATTTTTTTTTGTCAGGATCTTATAAACTAATAAAAACAACTTAAGTCGAAAAGTTTTTATTAATTTACAATTTAACTGCTTTTACTGAGAGTTATTTCTAGAGTTTAAATATGGGTCGCCACGGGAAAAATCATGGTAACAAATCTGAAAAGAAAAGGGATGACAGGACACCAGTTCACACAACTCCTGAACCACACAGACCAGCCACACCCGAAGATCATGACACTCGCTATCGCAGACGTCAAAATTTATTCCATTATATGACAATGGAAACAGCCGCCGCTGCTGATATCAGTCAGATGGAAGACGTAGCTGGACCGTCAAATACAGGAAATTTTCAGGAGGAAATCAACCAAATCTTAGGAGAGGTGATGGAGGTGGATCTAACTCATCAACGAAGCCAACATCCGTCTCGACAACAAGGTGTAAGACATGAAGCGTCATATCAACGAGATAGTAGATGGGAAGATTACATAAAAGAAATAGCCCAAGCAACTGTAGGATTCGGACGAGCTGAGGATCGGAAAAATCTACAAGAGGCAATAGAACGAAGTCAAGAGCAAATTCTTGAGAAAGTTGGTCAAGTCATCAAAGCAGCTTTGGAGAAGAATACAGCTACAATACCACCACCAGCTCCAGCAGTTCCATTATGTGACATGCCTACTCCGGATACACGCCAGTATAATACCGGAAGGATTCCGAACCCAGCTACAGTCACGAGACCCAACGTTGCAGAATTACAGAGAGAACCACCAAGACGTGAAGCTTTACCACCTAGAGTTGAAACCAATAGAGAAAATGTACCTGAATTTCCGACAGAAAGACCGAGAAGACCAACATCACCACCAATAGCTGAAGCATCAAGACGATATGAACCTAGTTTCTATGAAAGGTTGGATCAAATTAGATTTGAAGATACTTCCGCTAACCGAGGATATCGTGTGCCAATGCCATCACCAGCTACTTCAGTATTACGTTCACCACACTACCACAAGTGGGGGATAATATTTAATGCTAAAAACATGTCCATCGACGAATTTCTGTTTCGCCTCGACAAGGTGAAAGATAGTTACGGAGCCTCGTGGGAGGAAATAGTTGCGAACTTTCATCATTTTGTCGTCGGCGCAGCAGAAATTTGGTACTGGATGTTTATGAAAAACAATCCTTATTCGACTTGGGCTGCATTAAAACTAGCACTAATTGAGCAGTATAGAAGCTTAGAGACTGATTCGGAACTATCCAGGCAAATGGCAGATTGAAAACAGGCTCAAGGCGAAAGCTTCGATTCTTTTTATGATGCGATCCTGAAAATAAATTCCAAAATGAAGAATCCCAGGCCGAATGAGGAATTGGCCGAGATCATTAAACAGAATGTACGAAGACGTATGGGAGAACTACTACTAAAATTCAAATCTACACGTTTAGCAGATCTTGTATTCACTTGTCGTGATATGGAAAGGTACTTGGCATAATACGACCCGATGAGGAACCGAGCACCACCCATTTATAGTAACCCACCTCGAAAGTACATGAGATAGAGATCCAGACGGATTTCCAATCAGAAGATATGTCTATGGCGGTGGAAGCGTTTCATCGGGAACGCAACAGAGATACAAAACCGAATACAGAACTAGTCAAGTGCTGGAATTGTCTGAAGACGGGTCACGTATTTCGTGATTGCGACGATTTACAGAGACGCATATTCTGTTATTGATGCGGCCAACCAGACATATTATCTCCAAATTGCACCAGATGTGCGGGAAACCTAAACAAGAGTCAGACGTCATCCGAGAGGGCACTGACGAAGACGGGAAGCTCGGGAAATCCGATGTAAGTCCAACTATAACACCTGAAACGAAAATCACTATCCTACGAAATCCGGAAACCCGAACAAAAGAAAGTACGTTATTAAAAATTTCAAAAATACCAATATTAAAACCTATTAAATCCCTTCATCAAAGGCAGATTGAATACAATCTGGCCCGTAAGCGAATATACACATATCCGAAACATATCAAGAAAATACAAAAATTAAGAGACCGAATATATTCAAAAAAACAGCAATTTAGATCTATAGCTTCTACAAAATTAGCAATTGAGACAGACGATCCACGTCCTTATGTTAAAGTCAATTTTCTTAACGAAACTTGGATGGGTCTTCTAGACTCAGGGGCCAGCGTAAGTTGCTTAGGCAAAAAAGCAGTTAGTTGGTTAGAACAGAAGAACATTCCTTATAAGAAATTTGACACAAAAGTTTCAACTGCTGATGATCAGAAACAAGCCGTCATTGGCGTAGTTAAAGCAAGAGTAAATTTTAAAGAAGAATCTCACGTTATGAGTTTGTTTTTAGTCCCTTCTCTAAATCAAGAACTTTATCTTGGAGTTGATTTCTGGTCAATGTTTAAATTAGCTCCTCACATTATTTCAGCTTTAAATCCTGTCACGGAAAATAAACCAGAAAAACCGACTTTCGAGGAGTGTATATTGACTCCAGATGAAAAATTACAGTTGAATGAAACCATCAAACTATTTCCATCATTTGCAGAAAAAGGACTAGGGCGTACACATCTTGTGGAGCACAAGATTGATACAGGGGATGCTTTGCCCATAAAGCAACGCCATTACCCTATAACTCCAGTGGTACAAGCCCTAGTGTACGCGGATTTGGACCTCATGATTTCTTTGGGAGTGATTGAAGAGAGTTCAAGCCCATGGTCTTCACCCGTTGTTTTAGTCAGAAAACCAGGGAAGAACCGAATGTGCTTGGACTTTCGGAAAGTCAATTCCGTAACAAAGAAGGATGTGAATCCAATTGCGCATATAGAGGGATTGCTAGCACGCCTTTCAGAGACACGTTATATCTCTAGAGTGGACCTGAAGGACGCTTTCTGGCAAATACCTCTGGAGAAAGACTCCAGGGAAAAGACTGCCTTCACAGTTCCAGGAAGACCTCTGAATCAATTTTGCGTAATGCCATTTGGGTTTTCTAATGCAGCTCAAAGTCTGACCTATCTTATGAACAAAGTCATTCCATCAAGTCTTAGAGATCATGTTTTTATATATTTGGATGATTTGCTAGTCATCTCAAAGTCTTTCGAAGAATACATTTTTGTTCTGAAAATAGTAGCAACTCGGTTACTGGAAGCAGGGCTTACGATAAATGTCGAAAAGGCCCGGTTCTGCTTCCAGGAACTGCAGTATTTAGGATACGTCGTTGGGCAAGGCTGCCTCAAGGCTGACCCGTCAAAAATTTCAGCCATAGTAGATTTCCCGGTACCCACCTCAGTTCGACAAGTTCGCCGATTTTTGGGCATGGCTGGATGGTACCGGAGGTTCATTGCGAAGTTTTCAGAGGTAGCCGGACCGATTTCCGACGCTTTGAAAAAAGGGACTAAGTTTGTTTTTGGCGAAGAGGCGCTAGAGGCGTTTAAACAGATTAAAATTGCTCTTACTACAGCACCTGTTCTTCGCAACCCCGATTTCAGTATCGTCTACTGGAATCGGGTGTGTGTTATGTCAGAGGGATGATGAAGGCAACGAACTGCCAATTTACTATTATTCTCACAAATTGAATTCCACGCAACGTAACTATTCGGTTACAGAACGCGAATGTTTAGCTGCAGTTATGGGTATTTACAAGTTCCGTCCGTATATTGAAGGATGCAGGTTCTTAGTAATTACCGACCATGCTAGCTTAAAATGGTTGATGAGTCTGAAGGATCCAACTGGGAGGTTAGCTAGGTGGAGTCTGAAGCTTCAAAGCTTTGATTTTTCGGTGGAGCACCGTCGTGGAAGTTTACATTTTCTACCAGATGCACTCTCACGTATGTTTGAGGTAGAGGCACTAGGTGTAAGCGAACCTCCGGCGGAATCCATCAAAACCAGCACATCAGAAGTGCTACATATCGATTTAGAGGATCCGTCTTTCAAGTCGGAGGAATACCTCCAAATTATTTCGTACATTGGTAAAAATAAAGAACGTTTGCCGGATCTACAGGTATCCGACCAATTCGTATATAAAAAGATCCGACACGTCACAGGTAACCCCATCCAGGACGATCAAGCTTGGAAACTTTGGGTTCCATCGAAGCTAACTGAAAGGTTGATCTTTCAAGCTCACAACCAACCTCGAGCAGCACACGGCGGGATCGCCAAGACCCTGTATGATAGAGCATGGTGCAGATTATCAACTTTTGAAAAAACTAGGAGGACTCAATCAATCAGAGATTGATTGGTTCTGCCAAGATGAATATTTTACATGCATATCTCAAGACAGCCCTTAGTCATGCTCATGACACGTATGAAAAGATATATAACCTGAGAAGTCGAGTTATATCTTACAATGAAGGTGATGAAGTGTTTAGACGTAATCACATCCTAAGCGATGCTTCTAAACACCGTAGTGCAAAATTATGCCCTAAGTTTATAAAAACACAGGTGATAAAATTGATCGGGAATAACTTATACAGAGTAAAGGATAAGAATGGTATCGAGACAGTAGTCCACACAAAAGACTTACGCAAGTAAAGTCGTTTCGTAGCTCATTCGAAGAATTATGTTTTTTTGCCCGTGCATGAGACACAAAAGGGTCGTGGGTGAATAATTAATCTCAAGCAATAACATATGCAAAGCCAACTCACGAAACAATAAAAAGTGTCTCCGTTTCATCATCGTTGCTCGAGCTCACGCAACAAGCAACTATGATGTTTTGTAGAGAACCACTTCACTATCACGACAGTACAATAATGCAAATATTATTAACGCCTAATATGCCACTACCGTATAAAACGTACCAACTCGAAAATTTTCGAGATATTCTTAAAGTACGAATTCTATTTTATTTCCCTAAATATTCCGAATAATGTTAATGTGAAGAATCCAATTCAGTGGAATGTGTCATAGACACAATCCTCTGCATTCGGAAAGCCACAACACAAAATAATTTTCATTCAGAAGAATTAACTACATCTGGTGAATGATAGGAGTAACTGGAAGAAAAAGTCATATCGTGGAGGAGCATTTTGCGTGCGATACTTACTAATCCATGGGGAGCACATTTACACACAAGCCAGAACGTATTTTGCATGGAGCAAAAATGTCAATACGACCTGAACGCAAAATGGCAGCTCACAATCGAGAGCAGATGGAGATGTGGATGGAATAGGTTGCACTGGAGAACGTAGTAAACAAAATATCAAGTCTAGTAAAAAGGTTGAGCCAACATTTTTTTTGTTAGGTTGCGTAAAAGGGCAAATTAGAAAAATCCACATCAAAAAATTTTTTTTTGAGAATATGTAAGAATCATCCAATTAGTAAAACTTAGCATATTGAAAATCTAGTAAGAAAAGTTGTAGCATTTTATGCGAATTAACCAAGTAGTTAACTTGTAGAAATTACTATAAATAAAAATAGGTAATGCGATAATGATTAAGACACGATGACATTAGTGCAGAGTAACAACGACTGAATTAAATCAATCATTTTACAATTCTAAGTTTCAATTCATTGACAAAGAGAAAAGTTTTATTAAATCAGAGAATTTCTTGAACCACGGTTTAACGCCTAAAATCATCGACATCTGTAAAGTAGAAATTGGTAAAGTAGAAGAAAATAGAAGATTTAGCAAAAAACCCAATTATTTGACATCAGTCAACCTAACCAGAAAAAATTATGTACCAGCCAGAACTAGAAAGAAAATAAATCAAATATATCGTCAGAAGTAGTAATTAGTTGAATAATAGGAATAGAGAGTAAATAAGGTAATGAGTTAGTGGTAAAGATGCAAATAAGAAAATATTCGAAAAAGTAGAAACGCTCACGAACGGTCTGAGAAAATGAAAAGAAAAGAAAAAAAAACAGTAGAACCTGAAAAGAGAATAAAAAATTAGCACCTGAAATAGCATACCAAAATAACCTAAAAAAAAGAAAAGATTTATCACGAGCAAAAACATATATTTGACGCAAAGATTTCCATGAATATGAAACCTGCAAAAGATAAATAAAAATATAGTTACCACTTATTACATAGAAATATGAGCAAAAATATACAAATGCCATACACACAAAATACGAACAAGTAAACGTTGTAGATTTACAACCGAGAAATTAGTCCAAAGCGATTATCCATCAGTCACACTGAGTTACATAAAATACCCACGCAGCCTTAAGTCATGCCATATAAACATGGAGCAATAGAGAACTGATCGTAAAGAACGTACGTTCAAACCAAAATGTAAGACCGTCTTGAGAGAGACGGACATATAAAAATCATGACATATACTGTGGTCGCTAAAGTAAAAGGAGACTATTAAGGGTGAAAACTCCAGAAAATTTGTTAAACCGATGTGAAAAGTTAATAAAAATTTAAGCGCGCTTTCTTTCTGCTAAATACCTCGAATCAGACCGGATTAGTTGTTTATAACAAAACATACAAGTAAGCCCAAAAGCCAGGAACCGAAGAAAATTTTGGTAGTACAATAAAGAAAAAAACATTTGGAACGCAGCAACCGACATGTAAGTAAATTCTTTTTTTTGTCACAAAAATTCCAATAGGTAGTTTAGTGAAAGATATAATGTGTAGCTAATTTGTATTATGTTTGATAATTTAGTCTCGATGTAGTGAAGAAATCAAAACGTATCAAAATTTCGAAGAAAATAGTGCGTGTAAAAAAAAAATATAATCCTGGAGGAATTTCTGTGCTCCAACCATCTATTGGTGACGCAACCAAAGTACACGGAAAGTCCAATCCAACACCACAGCGTCTTGCAATCATACGTATATGATAGAGTGGATACACCAAGTACTTCTACAAAAACAGTCAGGTAAAAATATTAACATTCCAATTACAAAAATTAAAGAAAAAAAAGAATATTGAAAAATAACCTGAAACAGAAAAAATGAGATACAGTAAGGTGCATAAATAACTGTGCGCAGCGGCGCAGATTTAAGCACATGGCGGTAAAAAAATCTTTTAATAAAATCTATTAGTAAAACATTTTTAGAAACAGTAGATATGTAGCAAATAATTAGTAGAACGAATTTAGAAAGCTTTTTATTAAATTTGGCTCCTCCAACTAGATTTTGAAATTTTGATTTTACTATTGCAACCATTTAATAATTTTTTTTCTATGTGACACATATAGGCAGGTTGGTGGACCAACATCCTAGGAGCATCTTACGAGGGCCAGCAGAACCTACCACACTCAAAAAAAAAAAAAAAAAGAGATCATACCGGCCCAAGAAAAAAAATCCAAGAATACCCCTAGGACATACGCTATCCAATCTGCCTGACTGGAGGCGGAAGACGAAGGAAAGGACCACAAAATACCCCAAGAAGTACCTCTGGATGTACCAAGAAACAGAGACGAGACGAGCGGCAGACAAAAAAGTAAAATTTTTTTCAAAATCATTAAAAAAGGGATGTACCTACTTAACACTTCGCTATAAAACAACAAAATTAACAAACAAATCATTCTTGGAATCAAAAAGTTAAATCTACGAAAATAAAACATCATTTTAATAAAAATACAGGCTGGTGTGCGAGCCACAGCCAGCCACACATAAAGAAAAAAAAAAGTATATCAAAGAGGGATCACTCACACCAGAAATAAAACTATACATACGACGCGACGGGACGAAACAGATAGACATCGAGGGATTTTTAGCCGAAGCGGCTAACGCTAAAAATTTACATCGTGGGACAGGACATCAGGACAGTGACGAACAAAAAACACATGGAGTGGCAGATCACCTCATCTGTAATAAAAGATGCACCAAGTAGCAGATTATGTAGCTGAGTAAAAATAAGTAGCGGTGTAACAAGGTACTGTAATTCAGTAATATATTCTTTAGTATGTATTTTATTTTGCGCCCTTTCAACATCTGTCGAGCACCCTATTAAAGAATAATAATATATATGTGAAAAAACCTAAGGTTATAAGAAAAATTAAATTATTTTGAAAACAAAAAAAATATAGATCACCTATGAAGCTCGCTGAACCAATTTGTTCTATATGTAAGGCTTATGTTAAATTTCAAAAAAAAGAGTATTATTGATTTTGAAATCGGCATTTGATTTAAACGCGAACTTAATCGAATCCAATTCGAATTAAATCCAAATCAAATTAAGAAAATTTGAAGTTACGTACATGTGAAGAATTTTTAAGTGCAAAAATTTTCGAAATATCTCTTTTATGCATAAATTGTACCTACTCTGATTTTTGATCACAGTACACATGCTATGAATATAGTCCACTCGAATTCGAATTCAAAACATACATTCGATAAGTAAAAATATTAAGTTTCGTGTTTATGGTCGGTTGATAATAACGTAATAGGTACGATTACCTACTTTTTATACTCGGTCGTTAATAATTATTTTTTTTGGATACGATTATTTTTTACCTACTTTTCGTAATCGGTTGGATGTAATATAATAGGTACGGATACCTATTTTTCTTATTCATTAGAAACTAATTTCATAGGTACGATTACCTACTTTTGATAGTTGGCGGAAGTAAAAATCATCCATGATAAAATATTGTCGTGTACCTACGTTTGTTAAAGTAACATTGAAATCGTGTGTTGTGCCCTGTGTGGGAGGAATGTTGTGCCCTGCATTTGGATGACTTGACACAACCTGAGTTGAACTCACTCAAGCCATTGCACTGTGTCGAAACTATATTGCTGTCCCATGCAAAAGCATACACAGCAATGTTGTTCACCTTTGCAATTGGCACAAGAGGTAAACAACCGGGAAGTGCTAAGTCTGCATTTGACAGTGCATGACCCAACTTGGGAACTTGACGAATGTCGAGGTTGACTAGTGGGTCTTGTGCATGAAGTTAAAGTGTTCGGACGTGTTTACTCTTAACATTTGGCGCAGTCGATAAGCGATCATACGCGATTGAATAAAAAAAAATACAATACAATACGGTTAAGCTTGCTCATATGAGTTTATAATAGTTTATAAAATTAAAAAAAAAAAAAAAAAAAAAAAAACTACAAACAACTAAACTAAACAATCTATCGTCTTTAAGATATCTATAATAGGTATAGAGAGTGTAGTGAATTGAAAAGACGAAAAAATACAAAACAAAAACAAATCAGTGAGTAATAATTAAAAGACAATTAAAAAAAAAAAATAAAACAAATCAGTGAGTAATAATTGAAAAGACTTGAGAAAAAAAAAAAAAGAAGGAAAAAGAAAGACAATATATGTGAATGATACCAACGACCAACGTGCAATAAAGGAAACAGGTAAGTATAGCTTTTAAAATTTTTATTTGTTTTGTTTATTTGTTGGCAGTATAAATTATGTCTATAATAATTCTAACGCGCTGAAAAGTTTGAATATTTTTGTTTTGTATACCTACCTTGAAATTGTTAATGGCTGAAAGTGATATCGAAAGTAGACTAAACGAGCTAATAGAAGAAAACGAACACTTAAAAAGCCAGAGAAAAGAGCAAAAAAGGCAAATAAAGGAAGTCAACGATTGCTTATTGTTTGAACTTAAGAGCATTTTAAAGCCTGAAGTTTACCAGCTGGTGAGGCAAAATATAAGTTCGCAGTGGGGTCAGAACACGCGTGTTGAAACGACAGACGCGATTCTGACAGAATACATCAAAATGGTACACGATTTTCAAGTAAGACACGCCAAGGAAGGCACACTTCTAAAAAAGCAGCTAGAGAAAAGTGAACACTTGCGAAAGGAGGCAGAAAAACAGTTACTTAAAACTGCAGAAGAAGCCGACCAACAGGTAAACGAACTAGTGAGCGAGCTAGATAAAAGTTTATCCGCCCAAAAGGATTTAAGAGAAAAAATTAAATATTCTCCAAATCCTAGTTGCCAAAAAGAATTATTGCCATCCCTCACTATATCGTCACCTATCACACCATTAGCAAAAACAAAAATATCAACAATTAGCAGAGGAGTACAGACACCAATTATTACCACGGAACCACTAAAGATACCTAACGTTCCGTAAACGAGCACTCCGCTTAGAAATAGAGAAACCAAAATGAGTTTCGAAAATATTTCAAAGATAGTGGCACGATTGGTACCTCAGTTTTCGGGAGAAAAAACACCGGAGTTGTGTTCTAAAGTACATGAGTTTTTAAATGCCTGCCAGCTAGGCCTTAAATGCATTGCACCAGAAGGTGAAGGTATTTTTATATCTCTGGTCACAACGAAGTTGGTGGGTGATGCATTCGAGCTAGTGCGAACGAATGCTCCAATGACTTTTAGCCAGCTGGAAGCGGTTATTAAAACGGCATATTTGTCTATTAATACCTTAGACAGCGTAATGTTTGAAATAAAACAATCGCAACAACATCCAGCTGAAGACATCCTAGCCTTCAGCCGACGGTTGTTGTATTTACAAACAAAGGCTAAGGAAATAATTGCTTCCCGATACAAGTCCAACGAATCAGTGGCTTTGGTTTCCGAATTGGAAACATCGGTCATAAATGTATTCAAAATGGGTCTTTTTGACCCTTCGTTGCGTCAGTTCATGCTCACAACCAACGAGAGTGATCTGAAAAAACTCACGGACGTGGCCCTTAAAACTGCTCTGTTATTGCGACCCCAGTATGGGTTAACAAATAATATTAACCCATACCATAATTATCTACCATCTGGCAGCGCTAATTACAACCATCTAAACCAAGGCATCGGTGTTTCGTATGGGAATTTCCCAAACGTTGAAAGAAATTTTCTACCTCCCTCGAACATTTTTCCTTTTTCTGTCAACCCACCTCTCACTCTCAATCAACAGGTTCCATATAGAGCTTACTCACCACCTACACAATATAGTATTCAAGACTCCCCCCACCCCAGCTCGAGACAGCCAAATAAGGAAATAAATCCAATAGCAACATGTGGATTCTGTGGAAAACAAAACCACACCTACGTTGACTGTCGTGTGCGGAAAAATACGCCATACTGCGACACTTGCGAGGCCTATGGGCATAGTAAAAACAGTTGTCCCAACTCACAAATACGAGCAATGCGGACAACGAATAAAAAGCCCAGAAGCAAATGCAAGTGGTGTTCCAGGGTGGGGCACGTGGAGGACGATTGTTTTTCAAAGAAAAACTATCTGAAAGATCAATCGGGAAACGGCCCGGGGGTCAGTTTAAACCAATAAACTGTGCCCCTAAAACTGATCACTCCATGAAAACAAAAACGCACTCTAAAAAAACAAAACTTTTAGATAATAATTCTTTACGATTATATAATAAAACTTTGAAATCGAAGAAAAGTTCAAAGTTGGGCGATAAACCACAGCAATTAAATGTGATAGCCGAGCCCAATGAACTTTCCTTCGACCCAGCATTGAAAATTGATTCCACCTTACCTAAACCACAAATTGAGCAACAAAAAATGCTAGTGAAAATTTTTTTCAACTTTCAACGCGTTAAACGTGTGCCAAACAGTGTAGGTAAGTTTCGGTCTTTCATTCAAATATTAACAAGCTTTGGGTATCATATTATACAACTGTTTTGTGCATGCAAAAATTATTTTGTAAAAAAAAATAATAATAAGATACGACCAAAATTGCAACCACCTTTTAACAAAAACCAACAACAAAATTATTTCAGCGAGTACGAAAAACTGACGAGAGTAATAAGAAACAATTTAAAAAACTGCCGCCTGTTCGTAGTAAAATTAAACTACAGGCAGATAATTTCTCAAATGCTCCTACGGATAGAGTTGATAAAAGTGCAGTGAACACATGCTCAAAAATTAACCCAGGTCAGGAACTCGTAAGCAAGTTTATAGACACTTGTATTTTATTTAAAAGTTTTGTTATTTTTTGTTGGAATAGCTGGTTAAGTAAGGTAATGGCTTGTGCTTATGTATCAAATTATTTTAAAATTTCTAGAAAACGTATGTTTCATTTTAAATATGTTTGCAAGCACGACGTTTATGTCGAATTGCCAATGACCTCAGCCAACGGTGGAAAAGTGTTGGTACTTGTTGATACCGGTGCAGATTGCAGTCTACTTAAGAAAAGTTGTTTAAGGCATGCCAATGAAATAAACAAATGCGACAAAAAACAATTAGGTGGGATATTTGGTGGGGTAGATACAACGTTGGGTACATTTAAAACCAGCTTATCTTTTCCCAAAAAATACTATACCAAATGGAATGTGGTGAGCGATCTTAGTGAATTATCTGAAAAGTGATCACATTGGGACTCAAAAGCTTACATAAAAAACAAATTGCATTAACAAAATTTAAAAAGGTTGCAGTTTCGAGAAACGCGAGCGGTGAGAATGGTGAAAGAATGAACATTCTTTTGGATTCCTTAAAGTTCGGCAATGCTATAAAGGATGAAGAAAAAGATACTATGATACATCTTTGCAAACAGTACAATGATGTCTTTATGGTTGAAGGTGATCTGCTCACACACACTTCCGTCCTTACTCATAGTATTCCTACTAAACCGGATCAAGCGCCTATAAATCAAAAGCAATATAGGACTCCCGAAATCCATAAAAAGGAAATGGAAAGGCAAGTCGAAGAAATGTTAAGCCAAAACATTATTTCCCCAAGCAAATCTCCATGGAATTCTCCCTTGTTGATCGTACCCAAAAAACCTGCTAACGATGGTCAAAAAAGGTGGAGGGTTGTAGTTGATTTTAGAAAACTTAACGATGCAACGATAAAAGATGCATTTCCCCTCCCTAGGATAGAGGAAATTCTGGATCAGTTAGGTCACAGTCAATTTTTTAGCACATTAGATTTGGCAAGTGGTTATCACCAGGTTTTAATAAATCCAGTCGATCGACCAAAAACTGCTTTCAGCACCAGTAAAGGACACTACGAGTTTAAGCGTATGCCTTTTGGTCTGACTGGTGCACCTGCAACTTTCCAAAGAATAATGAACCATATTTTGACTGGTCTACATGGCACAGATTGTTTCGTCTATTTGGATGACATCGTCATCTATGGACGGACTCTGGAACAGCATAATAGGAAATTATCAAAAGTTTTCGATAGGTTGAGGCAATACAACCTAAAACTTAATACCGAAAAATGTAATTTCTTGTGTGGTGAAATAACCTATCTAGGTCACATATGCTCCGAAATTGGTGCGCTTCCAGATCCAGCCAAGACAAGATGCGTGTCAGAATTTCCCGTTCCCACGACTGTCAAACAAGTGCAGTCATTTTTGGGTCTTGCAAATTACTATAGAAAATTTATCCCAAACTTTTCGGAAAAGGTTACACCAATCAATAACCTTCTGAAAAAAGATAGTAAATTTGTTTGGTCAAAAAATTGTCAAGTTTCATTTGATTTCCTTAAAAACGCAATTTCATCACCTCCTATTTTGACATACCCCGATTTTTCTAAACCATTTATCTTGACTACAGACGCTAGCAACGAAGCTTTAGGTGCCGTCTTATCTCAAGGTAAAGTTGGAGAAGACAAGCCTATAGCATATGCAAGCCGTTCCTTAAATAGTGCAGAAACAAATTATTCCACAATAGAAAAGGAACTTTTGGCAATTGTCTGGGCCACCAAACATTTCCGCACGTATCTGTTAGGGCGTCAGTTTATTGTTTACACAGACCACCGCCCTCTCATAGGTGTATTTAATGTGAAGGATCCCACTACTCGACTTATAAGATTCCACCACAAATTGTCTGAGTATGATTATAAGATCATACACAAAGCTGGCAAACAGAATACTAACGCTGATGCTCTAAGTAGAATCCCACGCCAGGCTGATGAAAATCGTCTTATAAGATTCATAAGATTCAACCGCAAACTGTCAAAATATGACTGCAAGATAATGCATAAAACAGACGCAGCTAATGAATTCACGCAAGATGAAATAAAAATCGTTCAGACAAGGAGTAAGACAAAACAAAATGAGGATGTTATAAAGCCTGTACATGACAATAAAAGAATTCATGAAGAATCCACAGCTACAAACCGAAATCAACATCCGGCAATCGAAGTCTTAAAGGAACCATCCGACATACAAACTGTACTACGCGATTTTCATGATTCTCCACTTGGAGGTCATCAGGGAATGAAAAAGACCTGTGAACGTATTCGTCGTCAGTTTAGGTGGAAAAATATGCAAAAGGACATTGCCAATTATATCAGGAACTGTGAAAAATGCCAAAGGAATAAATCTGGCAAATTGACCAAAATGCCAATGGTTTTGACAGACACCCCAATGCTGCCTTTCGACAAAGTATACATGGATATGGTTGGTGTTCTCCCATTAACGCATTCTGGCAATAGATATATTTTAACATTTCAAGATGATCTGACGAAATATATGACATGTGTGGCTATCCCTGATGCCGAAGCGTCTACTGTAGCAAAAGCTTTTCACGAGGAAATTGTCACAAGGTTCCACATTCCGAAATTACTTGTCACTGACAATGGTACTAACTTTACTTCTAAGTTGTTTTCTGAAACATGTAAACTTCTGGGAATAAAGAAAGTCCATATTACCACCTATCACCCGCAAGCCAATGGTTCACTAGAACGCAGTCACAGACCCTTAGCGGAATATCTAAGGAGTTTCGTTGACAATGACGATCGGTGCTGGGACCAATGGTTGAGACAGGCGATGCATGTCCACAATAACACTGTGCATACAGCTACTAAACTGACTCCGACAAAAAGTTTGTTTGGTTTTGAATTCGAAATGCCCACAAACTTGAAAAGAACTCCGACTCCTTTGTACAATGCTGAAGAATATCCGAAACTTCTTAAACACATGTTACAGAGGTCACACGAACTTGCGAGGAATAATTTAGTCCAAGCCAAACGGAAATCAAAACAGCAGTATGACAATCAAACTAACCCTATCACATTTGCAGTAGGAGAAAAGGTCATGTTAAAAAACCCTACTAGGAAGAACAAATTCTCACCTATTTGGTTGGGACCCTATGAGGTGTTATCTGTTAGTGGAAATGTGAATACAAACATACAAGTAGGTAGAAAAATAAAAAGAGTACACAACAACCAACTCAAGCTCTTCCATACCTAAATATATATTCATAAGACATCATCAAATTTACTAATATTAAATAATAATTAAAATTTCTTTATTTTCAGGCGACTCAGATAACTGAAAAAAAAAAAAAAAACTAATTTTAAAATTAAAATAAAAAATATTATGGATAAACCTTTCTCTCATTACAAAACTAAATTATCTTTATTTTTCCAAAATGTTTATATTATTAATAGTTAGACTAGTTTTTATTCATCTCGTGGCAAATGTTTTAATATCAACTGGCTCTTCAACGCCTTATCAAATTGAAGACCTACCAATCACACCGGCGCTATTTGAAAAAGTTGAAAACGCAGTATTTTATCGAAATACGTGGACGATTTTTACCAAAGTGACACCGATGGACTATTCTGCAGTGCTAAGCTTCGCTGACATGTGTGATGTCAAAATTAAACAATTATGCGTGTCGTTGGAGTCGTAATTTCAAGAAAGTTGCAAATTAAGAACAAGCGAAATAGAAGTGATCATAAGGAATCTCCGACAAAATAACGTTCGCCTAAAGCACATGATTTCTTACCGAAGAAACAAAAGGGCTATAGAAACAATCGGAAACTTTTTTCATTGGGCTTTTGGAACGATGGACAGTGAAGATTCGCGTAAGGTATATAATCAGCTCCAGATTTTGAATGAGAACGAGAACGAAACATTCAATCTATTAAAAAAACAAATAACTGTTGCGAGTTCCAACTTTGATAGGCTCAGTAAGCCAGTCAAAACTTTAGCAGCAGAAGTTGAGAAAATTGGGAAAACCCTTGACAACATAACGATCAATTTTGAAAACTTTTCATCAGTTACGCTCAGGGAAATGGCAATGACAAGAGCTCAACTGGAGATAAACGGGTTGATTTCGTTAGTTATTTCGAAGTTGCTCGAAGTTCAAAACCACCAGTCAACTGAACTATCCGTCCTTGATGACTTGTACCAAAACAAACTTCACCCTTTCATTCTGGACGCAGAAAATATAACATCATTGCTGAAAAGTTCAACCATAAAAGGGGTTTTCCAAAACCCAGCCGCATTACACCAGGCAGTCCAGCTGTTGACCTACTGTCAAGAAGGAGCAATCTTTGTAAAAATAACAGTCCCATTACCCGAAGCCACCATGTTCTTTATATACAGGATGTATCCGGTCCAAACAAAACTTGACAGTCACTGGGATCTAGTTTTAGATGTCAAAACTGAATACATCGCTGAAGCAGAAGATCACTCTTTATTTGTGAGTATGTCGCAAACTGATTTGGAGCAATGTACGGATGTCATGTACAACTCCTCATTTGCGATAAAAGTGTGCAAGCATACTAAACCATTTTATACTAGTGGAAGCACTGATTGTTTAGTGGAACTGTTACAACATTCCATTACGTCAGACATCAACTGCAAATACGTTGCCTCGCCATCTAACAAAGGAGTGATCACGAAGATGTCCACCAGAAACCAGTGGCTGTTCAATATCAAAGAACCAATTATCCTAAGCATGAACTGTAATGGAAATCTCTACGCTCCAAAGCTCATTGGGTTCGGAATCATTCACATCCTAAACCATTGTGAAGTAAGTACGAAAGAACTGCGTTTACCATACGAGCAGGTACGAACATCCAAAATTGAAATAAATCAACCGAGTGTCAACCATACAGTTTTGACCGCAGCCTTGCGAATGGAATATGGCAATTTGACTGTTGGAACTAGTAAACATCGACCACTCCTATCAAAAGGGAGTCACAGCGATCTGCTAGCAAGTTTGGCTGAAGGCAAGAAATCCTTAGAAGATCTAAAAACGGAAGCTAACCAAATAAAAAACAACAATAGTTTTATCAGCCAAAAATGGGAATTGGAGTTACACCGTTTTTCTTTTATAACCATCATGGCAGTGGTTGTAGCAGCACT
The DNA here is from genome assembly GCA_951217065.1 of Baccha elongata. Lineage (NCBI taxonomy): Eukaryota > Metazoa > Arthropoda > Insecta > Diptera > Syrphidae > Baccha > Baccha elongata. The sequence goes on along the minus strand of CATNUY010000397.1, from coordinate 141,172 downwards.
CTTTGCAAACTTCTTGTACAGACGTTTCTACCTCAACAAATCAACGACAAGCACTGCTGAACCTATTAGTCTCTCCGCAAATATCACCAATATCGTTCCCGTTGAATCTGATGCCGCCGAGACAGATGCCATTCCGGTACGAGCAGCTTCATCGAGAAAGTCAACAAGAGGAGTAACATTTGCCCGAGTTTAAATTTAAATAATTATAATAAAATGATGAAGACGTTTGTACAAAACTGAAATTAATAAGTAAATTTAATAAATTAATAATTAAATTAATTTAACTAAAATTAATAAAAGGAGAGAAGGGACCATATTATATTGTTAATCTAAGCAAATTTACATATACCTTCGTATATAAAAGAAAACTTAAAAAACTTTTTAAATTTTAATTTTAATTAAAATAATATCGTAAAACTATATGTATATAGATAAAAAAAAAAAAAAAACATACTTTTGTAAATAATATTGTAAAACTATAAAACTATATTACCATTAAAAAAAAAATTCAAATACCATTATAAAATGATATTAAAATCCGCAATATAAAAAATGAGTGCGTACTTCATCATGCGAATAATTTAATAATTATCTAGCATCAACAGATTTTTATTATATTCATTTACTTATCGGATTATTCTGTTTATTTGTAAGAACATTTCTAATGCGAACAAATATTTGTAAAATAATTAGTTTTTAACTTAAGAAACATCATGTTGAGTTAAGACGTATGTTAAAAAACCAAATTGTTAGATTAAGGTAAAATTATGATATTAAATAAAGCTAGATAAGCTAAGTCAGCCCTTCAAGTCGAAAACTTCCCCATAGGGGGGAGGAATGTTGTGCCCTGCATTTGGATGACTTGACACAACCTGAGTTGAACTCACTCAAGCCATTGCACTGTGTCGAAACTATATTGCTGTCCCATGCAAAAGCATACACAGCAATGTTGTTCACCTTTGCAATTGGCACAAGAGGTAAACAACCGGGAAGTGCTAAGTCTGCATTTGACAGTGCATGACCCAACTTGGGAACTTGACGAATGTCGAGGTTGACTAGTGGGTCTTGTGAATGAAGTTAAAGTGTTCGGACGTGTTTACTCTTAACACGTGATTCGAACGTTTTGACAAAAAAAAAATATTTCGAAATTGAATCATATCGATGGGATATGAACATTTCTTATTCCATGAAATGAAATGGAGTGAGTTGAGATCATTTATGGTCATTGGTATCCCATTTTTGAAAATTTATGTCCACCTGTAAAAACCTGAAAGAAGTTTTATACCTAATTTTTTTTTTATTAAAGTCTGGTCTGGTTAGTTACTCCTTTGAATAGGGTGCACCTTCTTCATCGACATACCTACCTTGTTTATCGATATCTTTGGACCACTATATTGATTACAAAATAAATATATGTAATTTTTATTAACTCTTGTAAATTCCACAGCAGGACACGGTTTGAATGCACCGGTCAAAATTATATTGATAATTTTTATATTTTTAAAATTTGTGTTTTTTGATACATTCGATAAGTAAAAATATTAAGTTTCGTGTTTATGGTCGGTTGATAATAACGTAATAGGTACGATTACCTACTTTTTATACTCGGTCGTTAATAATTATTTTTTTTGGATACGATTATTTTTTACCTACTTTTCGTAATCGGTTGGATGTAATATAATAGGTACGGATACCTATTTTTCTTATTCATTAGAAACTAATTTCATAGGTACGATTACCTACTTTTGATAGTTGGCGGAAGTAAAAATCATTCATGATAAAATATTGTCGTGTACCTACGTTTGTTAAAGTAACATTGAAATCGTGATTCGAACGTTTTGACAAAAAAAAATATTTCGAAATTGAATCATATCGATGGGATATGAAAATTTCTTATTCCATGAAATGATATGGAGTGAGTTGAGGGGATAAAAATTCTTAATTGGAGACGTCCTACGTTTTATAAAAATTCAAGTCCGTATCCTTGCGAAGGATTAATTCTGTCAAATTTATCAGTAAACGTAATTTTTGAAATCGTGTTTAGCAAAAATAAATTTAAATTTCTGCAATTCGTGTAGCTCGCGGTAAAGTTGAAATACTAATCATAACGATTGGTCGCGGTGTGTGTATGAACGACATTGATATCCGATTTGGGTGAAATTAGAATCGTCTACCTTATCTGTTACTGAGATAAGTCACCAATATAGATCAGATATAATGTATATGTTCTATTTAATCGTTGTTCGAATTCGTGTAGGCTTTCATCATTGGAATTGAATTTTTCATTCCAATTCCGGAAAAGGAGGACGGTCAATTTTGTACTTTCACTCCTACGTGAGTAAAATGTGATATTTTCTATGGTCATCAGATATTACGAAATTGAATGATGATTCAAGATATCATGTTTTATTTTTCTTATGTAATTGGTCCAAGACTTAATAAATTAAATTAAATGAGATACACCTAAGGATTCTAGTAACGAAATTTAATAAAGTCTAGTTAGAAAAGTTTAAAAATGAGATATAGTCAGTTTCACTAGTTTTGAATATGTAAACATCGAATATAATTCAAAAACAGATTCAGTTATTAAAGAGAGCAGTAGTTAAGAGGTCTAAGGCCCATTGTTAAGATTATCTTGATAAGAAAAACTTATGTTAGATTTAAGTTATGAAATAAAATTTGTGTATAAGGATTTTCTAAAAGAAAAATTTTCTGAATTTTCTTTCAACTTCGTTGAAATTTCACTTAGCAGCGATTTTTGGAAGATAATTCAAACATTTTTCAGATTTTAGAGAAGATGGAGTAGAAAGATCACGAGGCCAGGTGTCGTGACTGGGATCCTTGCCAACATGGGGTAGGCAACTTCGGCTTCAACAGCAACAATAACTGCTTCAACAACAACAATAACAACAACAACAATGGTTCTATAAAAGGGAGTCTAATTACTCCTAATACAAAGTAGGAGTTTCTGAGATGAATTAGTGGTGCAATTCAGAAACACAGGGTGGATGACTGCGATTAGAGTAATGGTGGTAGCATTCACTATGGTCGGGTGAAAAGCACTTGAGGAAAATACAACACCTATGTACGTTCCTCACATTTGGAGATTTTTCACATCATAATTTCGGGACAGTGAAAAAATCAGATCATGAAGAACAGATAATAGTCCGATGCAATAATAACATCTCTATTGGCGTTATGGGTGATGTCTTCCGAAATTTAACACAACTTTTTTCAAACTTTTCGAAGTTTTCTCTTTCTTCCAAGTTTTATGACTTTAGAGTTCGTTATCGGGTCCTTTGCTCATTAGCATAGCATTTTTAAATTTCCAACTGAGTCTACCTCCAGCTTGATTCTTTCAGGTTGAAACAATTGTAACACCGGCTACCTACTTCTATTGTCCAACCCACTTCCTTGACCCGATGAGCTGAGCCAAGGCGAATGTAGAGACCTGAAGCAGTAGTTTAGTAGTAGCCACCCTTTCTGTCCGGGCTTGGACGTGCCTTTAAAGATCTAGGGGTACTAAAAGTTGACGGGGACAGATAGGTTCTAGAGGATCCATAAGTCAAGTCAAATTACAAGCAAAGGGGCAACCCCAAGGTACATATACCTACATCGAGTCATTAGGTCGGAGAATTAAAACCTCTCCTTTGTCTTTGTCCAATAAGTGCCTTGTAGAAGTCAAATTGTTTGAGATGAGATAAGCGATATGGGATTAAGGTGATTTATGTGGATTAGAGATTTATAGATACCAGATATTGATTTTCGAATCACAGTTTTCTCAATTCAGCATCAAACCTATTAATCCTAGGTGTGATACATAGACGTATACGTCTCATCTACATATGTCAGGTTCTCCCGATACAGGGAAGGTAAACAAAGAAGATCATTTGTTGGTTAGTGACCTCAAAAGTATAAGATTGTTCTGTTGTTAGTCCGTTTATTCTTTCCTGGATCGATTGATCCAAAACCTAAATTTTATGATGTGGATCCTACGTAAAGTGAAGTCAACACATTCTACATGCGATGAAATATTTCTACACCTGATTCAGATACGATTCTCCGTTATGGTTCCACACGCATGGACACTCCTGGCGAGGACCAAGAAATTTTGTATAAGCGAGAATTCTAGCAGAGAGTGAAACCTTCATATCATGAGTTTTCATTACTTATGGAATTTGAAGTCTAAATCCGTTCTTTTCTTTTGATGCGTTGCAGGGTATGTGATAACGTTTCTTCTGTTCCATTGCATAAACGTGTAGAGTGTATGATTTCGTTCTATGTTCCATTACATAAATGGCGCCCAACGTGGGGCCCGAAGTTTCGCAGGTGCGGAAATTTTCGCAAGAACGAAATCCTGAATCATAGATTTTTGTATGTATTGTTTTAAGGTTTCGGTCCCCATTGGCGCGGTGTTTGTGTAAGGCTTTTTATGTTCCGCTACATAAATGGCGCCCAGACGTGTGGGGCCCGAATAGCGAACAATTATAAAATTTTGAAGAAATTTTAGAAAATAGTTAGAACTTTTTGTCAAGAGGTAGAAAAATTTAAAATTTTTTTTTTGAAAGTTTAAATTTTTCCGATAAGAAAAATTGTCATGCCTAATATTGTTTGAGAGTTGGAAGTCTTACTGAGATTTAACACCGAAAGATAGTTGACTTAAGTGTCGACCGGTGATTGGTTGAACTATTTCCCAGATCATGTCTGTAGCGACAACCTGTTCAAATACCATTCCACTCGTAAGATAAACTGTTTCTCTTAATAAAAAATAAACTCGAAATTCAAATATCTTGGAGTATATTCAAATATCTTGGAGTATTGATAACTGCAAATATGAGCTTTGGTGCTCATGCAAAGGAGAAAGGCAATGAGGCCAAACTGGCTTTAAACATAATCTGGCCTTCGTTTTTTAATAACCAGTACATTGATGTCTCATCAAAATATAGAGTATTTAATGCCACTGTTAACACGTGTATGTGCTATGGTGTACAAGTTTTTGGCTACGCGTTAATCGAGGATTTCGAACTGATTCAACGGTATTTTTTTTAAAAGATTATTTCGGTTACCAAATGCAACACCAACTTACGCCATTCACGTGGAATCCGGTATTCCACCTATCTTTATTCAAAATCTTAAGAGACATACAGATTTTTTAGTAAAAGTCATGAAAAGGGAAAATGGTCTTCACAAATCTTTCATGCGAAGATTACTCCATAATAATGCTACTCCTTTTAAAGAACTGAATCAGTTGGCCCTTGCGCATGACATAAACCTTTCTCTTACTGAAGACAATTTAGATGACTGGCAAAATATTTTCTCTGATTTAATTGCTAAAGTAGATGAAAAAATGTATACTAAAAATTTAACCAGAGCAACTTCGTCTGAGAGCAGACATATTTATAAAAGCTTAAACCACAATTTGCCGACTGAAATACGTTACTTCTGCTCTGAACTTTCAGTAGAAGCTATAGGTACCATTTTTAGAGCAAGGGTTGAGTTACTCAACCTTAATTATGTTCCTCATAGGTCAGATCTCCCTCAAAATTGTAATCTCTGTAATAGAAGAGAAATTGAAGATAGTTACCATTTCATAGCAGTTTGTCCAATCCTACAAGAAATTCGGCGGCTCTACTTCCAAGAAAGCATTCTGACTTTAAGTCAGCTTATTAATGTACTAAATGGATCCTTAGGATGGTCAAAACTATCTAAATTTTGTAAGCACGCTCTAATGTATCGCAACAGCTTCTAATATGGATGCATTTCTCCAGTTAAAGTATTCCTCTATTAAAGTATATTCAAACTATTCTTAAATTTATATAAACTCAAATTTATAAATTTATCTTTTAATTTTATTCTTAAAATTGTTTTAGCTGGTTTCAATTGTAAAAAAAACTTACGAATTTATTCTAATTTTAATAAGTTTATTGTTTGATACACGTTTCAATTTTTTAATAATTCAAAATTTATATAAACTGAGATATTATGTATAACTCAACCTTTTAAATTATTGTGTATTTATAATTGTTTTAGCTGGTTTCAATCACAAAAAAAAAAAACTTTCGAATTTATTGTTAACTTCCAGATTAAGATTTTTTTTATTTAATAGAAATTGTAATGGATAACGATGTTTAATTTTCATTATTATGTACTTTTTATGTATTTCATAGTGTATCAATTGTCAATCAGGCAGACGGCAGCAAAGCCATGTCCTTAATCTTATCTTTATATTATTGTACAAATCTATTGAAATAAAGAATTATATCTATCTATCTATCTAAACTCGAAATTAGACGTCCGTACTGGATATTCCAATCTAGTAGTCGTAGCTTCTAATGGAAGTAATTCGTACTTAGAGAAGCCTTTGTAGTTTAGTTGTTTGTTCTTTCGACCGATAGTTAGTTGATCCTTGTCCTGACTATGTCAGCCGCGAAAGCCAAATTGCGTAAACAATACGAAAGGCATACCAACTCAAGCAAGTAATTGAGTTTTTTTGGTCATCTGCTACCCTTGACAGAGGTAATTGTTGGTAGTAAATTTTTAGTAACTAGTTGGTCTTGAACTTTTAGTCTGTTTTCCGCTAAGGGATGAAGTTGTTCTTCCTTAGGTCCGCTGTTGCAGGGAGGAAGTGATAGGCGAAACAAAATTGCAGAAGATTACCAATAATTACAGAAGACGAATTCCAGTATAAGAACTTTTGCTGTTGATAAATGTTCGTTGAAGCAAAGAAGAAGCAATGTTGTTGGAAGTTGTTCATGGAAGGTAAAATTCCAGTCACGACTCCGAACCACAATGAATATAGAGTAAAACATTTTATTTTGAGATTTAGTGTAAAGAATTTTGAGATTTAGTGTAAAGAATTTTGAAATTTAGTATAAAGGATTTTGAGATTTAGTATACAGTTTAATTTGAGAAGTTAAGTTATGCCTGGTGGCAATATTGTGAGTTAGCAATTTTTGCAAGTTCTCGTTTGGACTTGAAAATTGGAGGTTTAGTTTGAGTTTTTGCCTAGAGGCAGTATTATTTAGTTTGAGTTTTGCCTAGAGGCAGCATTATTTAGTTCGAGTTTTTGCCTAGAGGCAGGATTTGTGAAGATTTAGATTTTAGTTATTGCCTAGAGGCAGATTTAGTTAGTATTGCCTAGAGGCAGATTTAGTTAGTATTGCCCAGAGGCAGATTTATAGATTTAGTTAGCATTGCCTAGAGGCACAAGTTTAGTAATTAGTTTTTTTAGATTCAGTAATCAAGTTTTTTTTGGGTTTAAAGTTAAAGTTTAGTATACAGTTTATAAATATTCAGAGGGTTTACCATATAGAAATATTAGGTTAGTTAGTTAGTAAGTTTTTTTGTAGGTAATAAGATTTTTATAGTTAGTAAGTTACATATTGTTAGTAGATATTTAAGTTATATAAAATTTTTTTTTGTCAGGATCTTATAAACTAATAAAAACAACTTAAGTCGAAAAGTTTTTATTAATTTACAATTTAACTGCTTTTACTGAGAGTTATTTCTAGAGTTTAAATATGGGTCGCCACGGGAAAAATCATGGTAACAAATCTGAAAAGAAAAGGGATAACAGGACACCAGTTCACACAACTCCTGAACCACACAGACCAGCCACAATCAAAGATCATGACACTCGCTATCGCAGACGGCAAAATTTATTCCATTATATGACAATGGAAACAGCCGCCGCTGCTGATATCAGTCAGATGGAAGACGTAGCTGGACCGTCAAATACAGGAAATTTTCAGGAGGAAATCAACCAAATCTTAGGAGAGGTGATGGAGGTGGATCTAACTCATCAACGAAGCCAACATCCGTCTCGACAACAAGGTGTAAGACATGAAGCGTCATATCAACGAGATAGTAGATGGGAAGATTACATAAAAGAAATAGCCCAAGCAACTGTAGGATTCGGACGAGCTGAGGATCGGAAAAATCTACAAGAGGCAATAGAACGAAGTCAAGAGCAAATTCTTGAGAAAGTTGGTCAAGTCATCAAAGCAGCTTTGGAGAAGAATACAGCTACAATACCACCACCAGCTCCAGCCCAAGTAACATTTTAAGCTCGTTGTAAGTTCTAACAGCGCTTGAAAAGCTATTTTTCGTAGCTACATGTTTCACAATTAACTCTATATACGCTTCTCGAGCCACTGTACGACTTATTTGGAGTCAATTTCATGAGTTTGAGAGCACTATTTTGCTCCTTATCAACTCTAGAAAAGCAGTTCCATTGTCTGTATGCTTTAATGTCAGCTCTAGAAGTGCTTCTGAAGCCGTTGTCTTGCTTATTTAAAGCCATATGCATATTTGACAGTTGTTGTTTACCTAGTTCTTTTCATCATTAAATAGAAGTTTACAGTGTAATAAATATTTTGTGTTAGTATATGTATAAATAAAGATAGATAAATTATCATCGTCTGTGAAAAAGAAGTTATTTGTGTTTGTGATAAAATTTACCATCTATTAAATCGATTTCAAATTACGAAATAAAGTGAATTTGTGAATTAATAAAATGGCAATACAGTTTTTTCCAAAGTGATTTCTCAGTGCGGTTTTGATTTTTCCACAAATGTTTGTAAGGTACTAAGCAAAAGTACAACGCGCCTTCGAAATTTTTACTTTTCGGAAATAAAATAATATAAAAATAATTACAAATTATGAAAAAAAAGGCGAGAAATCACTCGAAAAAAATCCATACATTCTAAATAAAAAAGTATCAATGAAAACAGCTTTTTATTGTTTTGGATAAATATAATAAATGTAAAAAGAAGAAAAAAATTTTTTGTTTTTATTGTTTCATCCAATTTTTTCGCCATTTTTCGTTGAAGAAAATTAATACTGTTTGGAACTCTTATATCGCCAAAAGACTTGGGTTATGTTGCACTAGAGCTGTTTAATGACATCAATGACAGCTCAATAATAAAGCACAGGGTGTCACTAGTAGAAACTTGGTAATGAAAAATTAGAGCGTTTTCTTTTTTTTTGCATGTTAAAGTATTCATATTTGTGAATCCTTTTTTTGTAAATTTAGCTCGATCACATGCAATCTAATTGCTCGAATAGCTCTTTTTACTCACTAAGTATTTAATATTTGAGAAAGTAGTAATTTTGAAATGTTGTTATTAATCAAATGTTTGAAAAACTTTTTTTAAACTTTTTTATTTAAAAAAAAAAAAAAATATTAGTTTCTTTTAAATTTTTTAAACACCCTGTAAAAATGTACCCAAACATTCAATACTTATGAGAAGAAATTTATTAAAAACGAAAAACATACAACATGCTTTGTAGAACTCTTTAAAATGTTAAGAAGAGCAAAAAGACCGTAAGTAGCAATGGATTGTGTTATTATAAAACTCGAAACTCGAAAAAGAACTATAATTACATCACTATAGAGCTGCTGTGTTTTATACCAACTCTATAAAAGTACCTACAGAAAAAACTAACATACAATACATAGACAAACCATGTATACAGCTGTCAGTTAACAGATTTAGTAGAGCTGTAAAAGAACTTTTTAGAAGCAAAATCGCCAAGAAAACATAAACAATGCAAATTTTATTGAAATTTCAACCAAAAACTATTTTATTTCTTATAAGCTTAGTTGTATTCTTCAGCTGGCTTTTAAAATTCTATAATAATGTAGCAATAACATAGTTCTTATTTTGTTTCAAAACGATTTGAATAAATTTTCACTTTTATATCATGATTTTGTTTTGTGTTTCATAATAGCTCTAAAAGCACAAAAAAAAAACACGAATGCCTGTCATTTGGACGAAAATAAATAAACTATAGAGCTGCAAAAGAACTTCTAAAAAGCTATCCATTTAACCAATATTAAAATTAATATAAAAATGAACTAAGCGCTAAAAATAAGATTGCCAGAAGAACTCTATGTATATAAAACACAAACAAAAATTATGGACCTACAACTACATTTATATTAATGTAATTATTTAAAAGTTGAATAGTAAAAATCGCGTGGTGCCGGTCAAACACAAACAAACAGTTCCATTGAGCCTCTAAAAGAACTCTATTTGCTATTTAGAAGCTTTTCTGCAGCGCAAAGACGTTGAGTGTGTAATGCTTTTATAGTGTCATTTCAAACGTTGTTTAGGAGCATAATTGTAGAGCCAAATGCTTTATAAGATAATAGAGCTGCAAGTTGTTGTCAAACTTCAATATAGAGACGGTCTTTTAGAAGAAAACGCCAATAGCTGCAAAGGTTTTCGAAATAGAACAGAAGCCTTGAGATTAACTTTTTTAGAGCTATTTAAAAACTTTTTAAGTACTTGCAGCTTTAACGATGTTACTTGGGAGCAGTTCCATTATGTGACATGCCTACTCCGGATACACGCCAGTATAATACCGGAAGGATTCCGAACCCAGCTACAGTCACGAGACCCAACGTTGCAGAATTACAGAGAGAACCACCAAGACGTGAAGCTTTACCACCTAGAGTTGAAACCAATAGAGAAAATGTACCTGAATTTCCGACAGAAAGACCGAGAAGACCAACATCACCACCAATAGCTGAAGCATCAAGACGATATGAACCTAGTTTCTTTGAAAGGTTGGATCAAATTAGATTTGAAAATACTTCCGCTAACCGAGGATATCGTGTGCCAATGCCATCACCAGCTACTTCAGTATTACGTTCACCACACTACCACAAGTGGGGGATAATATTTAATGCTAAAAACATGTCCATCGACGAATTTCTGTTTCGCCTCGACAAGGTGAAAGATAGTTACGGAGCCTCGTGGGAGGAAATAGTTGCGAACTTTCATCATTTTGTCGTCGGCGCAGCAGAAATTTGGTACTGGATGTTTATGAAAAACAATCCTTATTCGACTTGGGCTGCATTAAAACTAGCACTAATTGAGCAGTATAGAAGCTTAGAGACTGATTCGGAACTATCCAGGCAAATGGCAGATTGAAAACAGGCTCAAGGCGAAAGCTTCGATTTTTTTTATGATGCGATCCTGAAAATAATTTCCAAAATGAAGAATCCCAGGCCGAATGAGGAATTGGCCGAGATCATTAAACAGAATGTACGAAGACGTATGGGAGAACTACTACTTACATTCAAATCTACACGTTTAGCAGATCTTGTATTCACTTGTCGTGATATGGAAAGGTACTTGGCATAATACGACCCGATGAGGAACCGAGCACCACCCATTTATAGGAATCCACCTCGAAAGCAAGTACATGAGATAGAGATCCAGACGGATTTCCAATCAGAAAATATGTCTATGGCGGTGGAAGCGTTTCATCGGGAACGCAACAGAGATACAAAACCGAATACAGAACTAGTCAAGTGCTGGAATTGTCTGAAGACGGGTCACGTATTTCGTGATTGCGACGATTTACAGAGACGCATATTCTGTTATTGATGCGGCCAACCAGACATACTATCTCCAAATTGCACCAGATGTGCGGGAAACCTAAACAAGAGTCAGACGTCATCCGAGAGGGCACTGACGAAGACGGGAAGCTCGGGAAATCCGATGTAAGTCCAATTATAACACCTGAAACGAAAATCACTATCCAACGAAATCCGGAAACCCGAACAAAAGAAAGTACGTTACTAAAAATTTCAAAAATACCAATATTAAAACCTTTTCAATCCCTTCATCAAAGGCAGATTGAATACAATCTGGCCCGTAAGCGAATATACACATATCCGAAACATATCAAGAAAATACAAAAATTAAGAGACCGAATATATTCAAAAAAACAGCAATTTAGATCTATAGCTTCTACAAAATTAGCAATTGAGACAGACGATCCACGTCCTTATGTTAAAGTCAATTTTCTTAACGAAACTTGGATGGGTCTCCTAGACTCAGGGGCCAGCGTAAGTTGCTTAGGCAAAAAAGCAGTTAGTTGGTTAGAACAGAAGAACATTCCTTATAAGAAATTTGACACAAAAGTTTCAACTGCTGATGGTCAGAAACAAGCCGTCATTGGCGTAGTTAAAGCAACAGTAAATTTTAAAGAAGAATCTCACGTTATGAGTTTGTTTTTAGTCCCTTCTCTAAATCAAGAACTTTATCTTGGAGTTGATTTCTGGTCAATGTTTAAATTAGCTCCTCACATTATTTCAGCTTTAAATCCTGTCACGGAAAATAAACCAGAAAAACCGACTTTCGAGGAGTGTATATTGACTCCAGATGAAAAATTACAGTTGAATGAAACCATCAAACTATTTCCATCATTTGCAGAAAAAGGACTAGGGCGTACACATCTTGTGGAGCACAAGATTGATACAGGGGATGCTTTGCCCATAAAGCAACGCCATTACCCTATATCTCCAGTGGTACAAGCCCTAGTGTACGCGGATTTGGACCGCATGATCTTTGGGAGTGATTGAAGAGAGTTCAAGCCCATGGTCTTCACCCGTTGTTTTAGTCAGAAAACCAGGGAAGAACCGAATGTGCTTGGACTTTCGGAAAGTCAATTCCGTAACAAAGAAGGATGCGAATCCAATTGCGCATATAGAGGGATTGCTAGCACACCTTTCAGAGACACGTTATATCTCTAGCGTGGACCTGAAGGACGCTTTCTGGCAAATACCTCTGGAGAAAGACTCCAGGGAAAAGACTGCCTTCACAGTTCCAGGAAGACCCCTGTATCAATTTTGCGTAATGCCATTTGGGTTTTCTAATGTAGCTCAAAGTCTGACCTATCTTATGAACAAAGTCATTCCATCAAGTCTTAGAGATCAAGTTTTTATATATTTGGATGATTTGCTAGTCATCTCAAAGTCTTTCGAAGAACACATTTCTGTTCTGAAAATAGTAGCAACTCGGTTACTGGAAGCAGGGCTTACGATAAATGTCGAAAAGGCCCGGTTCTGCTTCCAGGAACTGCAGTATTTAGGATACGTCGTTGGGCAAGGCTGCCTCAAGGCTGACCCGTCAAAAATTTCAGCCATAGTAGATTTCCCGGTACCCACCTCAGTTCGACAAGTTCGCCGATTTTTGGGCATGGCTGGATGGTACCGGAGGTTCATTGCGAAGTTTTCAGAGGTAGCCGGACCGATTTCCGACGCTTTGAAAAAAGGGACTAAGTTTGTTTTTGGCGAAGAGGCGCTAGAGGCGTTTAAACAGATTAAAATTGCTCTTACTACAGCACCTGTTCTTCGCAACCCCGATTTCAGTATCGTCTACTGGAATCGGGTGTGTGTTATGTCAGAGGGATGATGAAGGCAACGAACTGCCAATTTACTATTATTCTCACAAATTGAATTCCACGCAACGTAACTATTCGGTTACAGAACGCGAATGTTTAGCTGCAGTTATGGGTATTTACAAGTTCCGTCCGTATATTGAAGGATACAGGTTCTTAGTAATTACCGACCATGCTAGCTTAAAATGGTTGATGAGTCTGAAGGATCCAACTGGGAGGTTAGCTAGGTGGAGTCTGAAGCTTCAAAGCTTTGATTTTTCGGTGGAGCACCGTCGTGGAAGTTTACATTTTCTACCAGATGCACTCTCACGTATGTTTGAGGTAGAGGCACTAGGTGTAAACGAACCTCCGGCGGAATCCATCGAAACCAGCACATCAGAAGTGCTACATATCGATTTAGAGGATCCGTCTTTCAAGTCGGAGGAATACCTCCAAATTATTTCGCACATTAATTAATTAATCTCAAGCAATAACATATGCAAAGCCAACTCACGAAACAATAAAAAGTGTCTCCGTTTCATCATCGTTGCTCGAGCTCACGCAACAAGCAACTATGATGTTTTGTAGAGAACCACTTCACTATCACGACAGTACAATAATGCAAATATTATTAACGCCTAATATGCCACTACCGTATAAAACGTACCAACTCGAAAATTTTCGAGATATTCTTAAAGTACGAATTCTATTTTATTTCCCTAAATATTCCGAATAATGTTAATGTGAAGAATCCAATTCAGTGGAATGTATCATAGACACAATCCTCTGCATTCGGAAAGCCACAACACAAAATAATTATTCAGAAGAATTAACTACATCTGGTGAATGATAGGAGTAACAGCCGCCGCTGCTGATATCAGTCAGATGGAAGACGTAGCTGGACCGTCAAATACAGGAAATTTTCAGGAGAAAATCAACCAAATCTTAGGAGAGGTGATGGAGGTGGATCTAACTCATCAACGAAGCCAACATCCGTCTCGACAACAAGGTGTAAGACATGAAGCGTCATATCAACGAGATAGTAGATGGGAAGATTACATAAAAGAAATAGCCCAAGCAACTGTAGGATTCGGACGAGCTGAGGATCGGAAAAATCTACAAGAGGCAATAGAACGAAGTCAAGAGCAAATTCTTGAGAAAGTTGGTCAAGTCATCAAAGCAGCTTTGGAGAAGAATACAGCTACAATACCACCACCAGCTCCAGCAGTTCCATTATGTGACATGCCTACTCCGGATACACGCCAGTATAATACCGGAAGGATTCCGAACCCAGCTACAGTCACGAGACCCAACGTTGCAGAATTACAGAGAGAACCACCAAGACGTGAAGCTTTACCACCTAGAGTTGAAACCAATAGAGAAAATGTACCTGAATTTCCGACAGAAAGACCGAGAAGACCAACATCACCACCAATAGCTGAAGCATCAAGACGATATGAACCTAGTTTCTATGAAAGGTTGGATCAAATTAGATTTGAAAATACTTCCGCTAACCGAGGATATCGTGTGCCAATGCCATCACCAGCTACTTCAGTATTACGTTCACCACACTACCACAAGTGGGGGATAATATTTAATGCTAAAAACATGTCCATCGACGAATTTCTGTTTCGCCTCGACAAGGTGAAAGATAGTTACGGAGCCTCGTGGGAGGAAATAGTTGCGAACTTTCATCATTTTGTCGTCGGCGCAGCAGAAATTTGGTACTGGATGTTTATGAAAAACAATCCTTATTCGACTTGGGCTGCATTAAAACTAGCACTAATTGAGCAGTATAGAAGCTTAGAGACTGATTCGGAACTATCCAGGCAAATGGCAGATTGAAAACAGGCTCAAGGCGAAAGCTTCGATTTTTTTTATGATGCGATCCTGAAAATAATTTCCAAAATGAAGAATCCCAGGCCGAATGAGGAATTGGCCGAGATCATTAAACAGAATGTACGAAGACGTATGGGAGAACTACTACTTACATTCAAATCTACACGTTTAGCAGATCTTGTATTCACTTGTCGTGATATGGAAAGGTACTTGGCATAATACGACCCGATGAGGAACCGAGCACCACCCATTTATAGGAATCCACCTCGAAAGCAAGTACATGAGATAGAGATCCAGACGGATTTCCAATCAGAAGATATGTCTATGGCGGTGGAAGCGTTTCATCGGGAACGCAACAGAGATACAAAACCGAATACAGAACTAGTCAAGTGCTGGAATTGTCTGAAGACGGGTCACGTATTTCGTGATTGCGACGATTTACAGAGACGCATATTCTGTTATTGATGCGGCCAACCAGACATACTATCTCCAAATTGCACCAGATGTGCGGGAAACCTAAACAAGAGTCAGACGTCATCCGAGAGGGCACTGGCGAAGACGGGAAGCTCGGGAAATCCGATGTAAGTCCAATTATAACACCTGAAACGAAAATCACTATCCAACGAAATCCGGAAACCCGAACAAAAGAAAGTACGTTACTAAAAATTTCAAAAATACCAATATTAAAACCTTTTCAATCCCTTCATCAAAGGCAGATTGAATACAATCTGGCCCGTAAGCGAATATACACATATCCGAAACATATCAAGAAAATACAAAAATTAAGAGACCGAATATATTCAAAAAAACAGCAATTTAGATCTATAGCTTCTACAAAATTAGCAATTGAGACAGACGATCCACGTCCTTATGTTAAAGTCAATTTTCTTAACGAAACTTGGATGGGTCTCCTAGACTCAGGGGCCAGCGTAAGTTGCTTAGGCAAAAAAGCAGTTAGTTGGTTAGAACAGAAGAACATTCCTTATAAGAAATTTGACACAAAAGTTTCAACTGCTGATGGTCAGAAACAAGCCGTCATTGGCGTAGTTAAAGCAACAGTAAATTTTAAAGAAGAATCTCACGTTATGAGTTTGTTTTTAGTCCCTTCTCTAAATCAAGAACTTTATCTTGGAGTTGATTTCTGGTCAATGTTTAAATTAGCTCCTCACATTATTTCAGCTTTAAATCCTGTCACGGAAAATAAACCAGAAAAACCGACTTTCGAGGAGTGTATATTGACTCCAGATGAAAAATTACAGTTGAATGAAACCATCAAACTATTTCCATCATTTGCAGAAAAAGGACTAGGGCGTACACATCTTGTGGAGCACAAGATTGATACAGGGGATGCTTTGCCCATAAAGCAACGCCATTACCCTATATCTCCAGTGGTACAAGCCCTAGTGTACGCGGATTTGGACCGCATGATCTTTGGGAGTGATTGAAGAGAGTTCAAGCCCATGGTCTTCACCCGTTGTTTTAGTCAGAAAACCAGGGAAGAACCGAATGTGCTTGGACTTTCGGAAAGTCAATTCCGTAACAAAGAAGGATGCGAATCCAATTGCGCATATAGAGGGATTGCTAGCACACCTTTCAGAGACACGTTATATCTCTAGCGTGGACCTGAAGGACGCTTTCTGGCAAATACCTCTGGAGAAAGACTCCAGGGAAAAGACTGCCTTCACAGTTCCAGGAAGACCCCTGTATCAATTTTGCGTAATGCCATTTGGGTTTTCTAACGCAGCTCAAAGTCTGACCTATCTTATGAACAAAGTCATTCCATCAAGTCTTAGAGATCAAGTTTTTATATATTTGGATGATTTGCTAGTCATCTCAAAGTCTTTCGAAGAACACATTTCTGTTCTGAAAATAGTAGCAACTCGGTTACTGGAAGCAGGGCTTACGATAAATGTCGAAAAGGCCCGGTTCTGCTTCCAGGAACTGCAGTATTTAGGATACGTCGTTGGGCAAGGCTGCCTCAAGGCTGACCCGTCAAAAATTTCAGCCATAGTAGATTTCCCGGTACCCACCTCAGTTCGACAAGTTCGCCGATTTTTGGGCATGGCTGGATGGTACCGGAGGTTCATTGCGAAGTTTTCAGAGGTAGCCGGACCGATTTCCGACGCTTTGAAAAAAGGGACTAAGTTTGTTTTTGGCGAAGAGGCGCTAGAGGCGTTTAAACAGATTAAAATTGCTCTTACTACAGCACCTGTTCTTCGCAACCCCGATTTCAGTATCGTCTACTGGAATCGGGTGTGTGTTATGTCAGAGGGATGATGAAGGCAACGAACTGCCAATTTACTATTATTCTCACAAATTGAATTCCACGCAACGTAACTATTCGGTTACAGAACGCGAATGTTTAGCTGCAGTTATGGGTATTTACAAGTTCCGTCCGTATATTGAAGGATACAGGTTCTTAGTAATTACCGACCATGCTAGCTTAAAATGGTTGATGAGTCTGAAGGATCCAACTGGGAGGTTAGCTAGGTGGAGTCTGAAGCTTCAAAGCTTTGATTTTTCGGTGGAGCACCGTCGTGGAAGTTTACATTTTCTACCAGATGCACTCTCACGTATGTTTGAGGTAGAGGCACTAGGTGTAAACGAACCTCCGGCGGAATCCATCGAAACCAGCACATCAGAAGTGCTACATATCGATTTAGAGGATCCGTCTTTCAAGTCGGAGGAATACCTCCAAATTATTTCGCACATTAATTAATTAATCTCAAGCAATAACATATGCAAAGCCAACTCACGAAACAATAAAAAGTGTCTCCGTTTCATCATCGTTGCTCGAGCTCACGCAACAAGCAACTATGATGTTTTGTAGAGAACCACTTCACTATCACGACAGTACAATAATGCAAATATTATTAACGCCTAATATGCCACTACCGTACAAAACGTACTAACTCGAAAATTTTCGAGATATTCTTAAAGTACGAATTCTATTTTATTTCCCTAAATATTCCGAATAATGTTAATGTGAAGAATCCAATTCAGTGGAATGTATCATAGACACAATCCTCTGCATTCGGAAAGCCACAACACAAAATAATTATTCAGAAGAATTAACTACATCTGGTGAATGATAGGAGTAACAGCCGCCGCTGCTGATATCAGTCAGATGGAAGACGTAGCTGGACCGTCAAATACAGGAAATTTTCAGGAGGAAATCAACCAAATATTAGGAGAGGTGATGGAGGTGGATCTAACTCATCAACGAAGCCAACATCCGTCTCGACAACAAGGTGTAAGACATGAAGCGTCATATCAACGAGATAGTAGATGGGAAGATTACATAAAAGAAATAGCCCAAGCAACTGTAGGATTCGGACGAGCTGAGGATCGGAAAAATCTACAAGAGGCAATAGAACGAAGTCAAGAGCAAATTCTTGAGAAAGTTGGTCAAGTCATCAAAGCAGCTTTGGAGAAGAATACAGCTACAATACCACCACCAGCTCCAGCAGTTCCATTATGTGACATGCCTACTCCGGATGCACGCCAGTATAATACCGGAAGGATTCCGAACCCAGCTACAGTCACGAGACCTAACGTTGCAGAATTACAGAGAGAACCACCAAGACGTGAAGCTTTACCACCTAGAGTTGAAACCAATAGAGAAAATGTGCCTGAATTTCCGACAGAAAGTCCGAGAAGACCAACATATCACCACCAATAGCTGAAGCATCAAGACGATATGAACCTAGTTTCTATGAAAGGTTGGATCAAATTAGATTTGAAAATACTTCCGCTAACCGAGGATATCGTGTGCCAATGCCATCACCAGCTACTTCAGTATTACGTTCACCACACTACCACAAGTGGGGGATAATATTTAATGCTAAAAACATGTCCATCGACGAATTTCTGTTTCGCCTCGACAAGGTGAAAGATAGTTACGGAGCCTCGTGGGAGGAAATAGTTGCGAACTTTCATCATTTTGTCGTCGGCGCAGCAGAAATTTGGTACTGGATGTTTATGAAAAACAATCCTTATTCGACTTGGGCTGCATTAAAACTAGCACTAATTGAGCAATTTAGATCTATAGCTTCTACAAAATTAGCAATTGAGACAGACGATCCACGTCCTTATGTGAAAGTCAATTTTCTTAACGAAACTTGGATGGGTCTTCTAGACTCAGGGGCCAGCGTAAGTTGCTTAGGCAAAAAAGCAGTTAGTTGGTTAGAACAGAAGAACATTCCTTATAAGAAATTTGACACAAATGTTTCAACTGCTGATGGTCAGAAACAAGCCGTCATTGGCGTAGTTAAAGGAACAGTAAATTTTAAAGAAGAATCTCACGTTATGAGTTTGTTTTTAGTCCCTTCTCTAAATCAAGAACTTATTCTTGGAGTTGATTTCTGGTCAATGTTTAAATTAGCTCCTCACATTATTTCAGCTTTAAATCCTGTCACGGAAAATAAACCAGAAAAACCGACTTTCGAGGAGTGTATATTGACTCCAGATGAAAAATTACAGTTGAATGAAACCATCAAACTATTTCCATCATTTGCAGAAAAAGGACTAGGGCGTACACATCTTGTGGAGCACAAGATTGATACAGGGGATGCTTTGCCCATAAAGCAACGCCATTACCCTATATCTCCAGTGGTACAAGCCCTAGTGTACGCGGATTTGGACCGCATGATCTTTGGGAGTGATTGAAGAAAGTTCAAGCCCATGCATGGTCTTCACCCGTTGTTTTAGTCAGAAAACCAGGGAAGAACCGAATGTGCTTGGACTTTCGGAAAGTCAATTCCGTAACAAAGAAGGATGCGAATCCAATTGCGGGATTGCTAGCACACCTTTCAGAGACACGTTATATCTCTAGCGTGGACCTGAAGGACGCTTTCTGGCAAATACCTCTGGAGAAAGACTCCAGGGAAAAGACTGCCTTCACAGTTCCAGGAAGACCCCTGTATCAATTTTGCGTAATGCCATTTGGGTTTTCTAATGCAGCTCAAAGTCTGACCTATCTTATGAACAAAGTCATTCCATCAAGTCTTAGAGATCAAGTTTTTATATATTTGGATGATTTGCTAGTCATCTCAAAGTCTTTCGAAGAACACATTTCTGTTCTGAAAATAGTAGCAACTCGGTTACTGGAAGCAAGGCTTACGATAAATGTCGAAAAGGTCCGGTTCTGCTTCCAGGAACTGCAGTATTTAGGATACGTCGTTGGGCAAGGCTGCCTCAAGGCTGACCCGTCAAAAATTTCAGCCATAGTAGATTTCCCGGTACCCACCTCAGTTCGACAAGTTCGCCGATTTTTGGGCATGGCTGGATGGTACCGGAGGTTCATTGCGAAGTTTTCAGAGGTAGCCGGACCGATTTCCGACGCTTTGAAAAAAGGGACTAAGTTTGTTTTTGGCGAAGAGGCGCTAGAGGCGTTTAAACAGATTAAAATTGCTCTTACTACAGCACCTGTTCTTCGCAACCCCGATTTCAGTATCGTCTACTGGAATCGGGTGTGTGTTATGTCAGAGGGATGATGAAGGCAACGAACTGCCAATTTACTATTATTCTCACAAATTGAATTCCACGCAACGTAACTATTCGGTTACAGAACGCGAATGTTTAGCTGCAGTTATGGGTATTTACAAGTTCCGTCCGTATATTGAAGGATACAGGTTCTTAGTAATAACCGACCATGCTAGCTTAAAATGGTTGATGAGTCTGAAGGATCCAACTGGGAGGTTAGCTAGGTGGAGTCTGAAGCTTCAAAGCTTTGATTTTTCGGTGGAGCACCGTCGTGGAAGTTTACATTTTCTACCAGATGCACTCTCACGTATGTTTGAGGTAGAGGCACTAGGTGTAAACGAACCTCCGGCGGAATCCATCGAAACCAGCACATCAGAAGTGCTACATATCGATTTAGAGGATCCGTCTTTCAAGTCGGAGGAATACCTCCAAATTATTTCGCACATTAATTAATTAATCTCAAGCAATAACATATGCAAAGCCAACTCACGAAACAATAAAAAGTGTCTCCGTTTCATCATCGTTGCTCGAGCTCACGCAACAAGCAACTATGATGTTTTGTAGAGAACCACTTCACTATCACGACAGTACAATAATGCAAATATTATTAACGCCTAATATGCCACTACCGTATAAAACGTACCAACTCGAAAATTTTCGAGATATTCTTAAAGTACGAATTCTATTTTATTTCCCTAAATATTCCGAATAATGTTAATGTGAAGAATCCAATTCAGTGGAATGTATCATAGACACAATCCTCTGCATTCGGAAAGCCACAACACAAAATAATTATTCAGAAGAATTAACTACATCTGGTTAATGATAGGAGTAACAGCCGCCGCTGCTGATATCAGTCAGATGGAAGACGTAGCTGGACCGTCAAATACAGGAAATTTTCAGGAGGAAATCAACCAAATATTAGGAGAGGTGATGGAGGTGGATCTAACTCATCAACGAAGCCAACATCCGTCTCGACAATAAGGTGTAAGACATGAAGCGTCATATGAACGAGATAGTAGATGGGAAGATTACATAAAAGAAATAGCCCAAGCAACTGTAGGATTCGGACGAGCTGAGGATCGGAAAAATCTACAAGAGGCAATAGAACGAAGTCAAGAGCAAATTCTTGAGAAAGTTGGTCAAGTCATCAAAGCAGCTTTGGAGAAGAATACAGCTACAATACCACCACCAGCTCCAGCAGTTCCATTATGTGACATGCCTACTCCGGATGCACGCCAGTATAATACCGGAAGGATTCCGAACCCAGCTACAGTCACGAGACCTAACGTTGCAGAATTACAGAGAGAACCACCAAGACGTGAAGCTTTACCACCTAGAGTTGAAACCAATAGAGAAAATGTACCTGAATTTCCGACAGAAAGTCCGAGAAGACCAACATATCACCACCAATAGCTGAAGCATCAAGACGATATGAACCTAGTTTCTATGAAAGGTTGGATCAAATTAGATTTGAAAATACTTCCGCTAACCGAGGATATCGTGTGCCAATGCCATCACCAGCTACTTCAGTATTACGTTCACCACACTACCACAAGTGGGGGATAATATTTAATGCTAAAAACATGTCCATCGACGAATTTCTGTTTCGCCTCGACAAGGTGAAAGATAGTTACGGAGCCTCGTGGGAGGAAATAGTTGCGAACTTTCATCATTTTGTCGTCGGCGCAGCAGAAATTTGGTACTGGATGTTTATGAAAAACAATCCTTATTCGACTTGGGCTGCATTAAAACTAGCACTAATTGAGCAATTTAGATCTATAGCTTCTACAAAATTAGCAATTGAGACAGACGATCCACGTCCTTATGTTAAAGTCAATTTTCTTAACGAAACTTGGATGGGTCTTCTAGACTCAGGGGCCAGCGTAAGTTGCTTAGGCAAAAAAGCAGTTAGTTGGTTAGAACAGAAGAACATTCCTTATAAGAAATTTGACACAAATGTTTCAACTGCTGATGGTCAGAAACAAGCCGTCATTGGCGTAGTTAAAGCAACAGTAAATTTTAAAGAAGAATCTCACGTTATGAGTTTGTTTTTAGTCCCTTCTCTAAATCAAGAACTTTATCTTGGAGTTGATTTCTGGTCAATGTTTAAATTAGCTCCTCACATTATTTCAGCTTTAAATCCTGTCACGGAAAATAAACCAGAAAAACCGACTTTCGAGGAGTGTATATTGACTCCAGATGAAAAATTACAGTTGAATGAAACCATCAAACTATTTCCATCATTTGCAGAAAAAGGACTAGGGCGTACACATCTTGTGGAGCACAAGATTGATACAGGGGATGCTTTGCCCATAAAGCAACGCCATTACCCTATATCTCCAGTGGTACAGGCCCTAGTGTACGCGGATTTGGACCGCATGATTTCTTTGGGAGTGATTGAAGAGAGTTCAAGCCCAAGATGGTCTTCACCCGTTGTTTTAGTCAGAAAACCAGGGAAGAACCGAATGTGCTTGGACTTTCGGAAAGTCAATTCCGTAACAAAGAAGGATGCGAATCCAATTGCGCATATAGAGGGATTGCTAGCACGCCTTTCAGAGACACGTTATATCTCTAGCGTGGACCTGAAGGACGCTTTCTGGCAAATACCTCTGGAGAAAGACTCCAGGGAAAAGACTGCCTTCACATTTCCAGGAAGACCCCTGTATCAATTTTGCGTAATGCCATTTGGGTTTTCTAATGCAGCTCAAAGTCTGACCTATCTTATGAACAAAGTCATTCCATCAAGTCTTAGAGATCAAGTTTTTATATATTTGGATGATTTGCTAGTCATCTCAAAGTCTTTCGAAGAACACATTTCTGTTCTGAAAATAGTAGCAACTCGGTTACTGGAAGCAGGGCTTACGATAAATGTCGAAAAGGCCCGGTTCTGCTTCCAGGAACTGCAGTATTTAGGATACGTCGTTGGGCAAGGCTGCCTCAAGGCTGACCCGTAAAAAATTTCAGCCATAGTAGATTTCCCGGTACCCACCTCAGTTCGACAAGTTCGCCGATTTTTGGGCATGGCTGGATGGTACCGGAGGTTCATTGCGAAGTTTTCAGAGGTAGCCGGACCGATTTCCGACGCTTTGAAAAAAGGGACTAAGTTTGTTTTTGGCGAAGAGGCGCTAGAGGCGTTTAAACAGATTAAAATTGCTCTTACTACAGCACCTGTTCTTCGCAACCCCGATTTCAGTATCGTCTACTGGAATCGGGTGTGTGTTATGTCAGAGGGATGATGAAGGCAACGAACTGCCAATTTACTATTATTCTTACAAATTGAATTCCACGCAACGTAACTATTCGGTTGCATAACGCGAATGTTTAGCTGTAGTTATGGGTATTTACAAGTTCCGTCCGTATATTGAAGGATACAGGTTCTTAGTAATTACCGACCATGCTAGCTTAAAATGGTTGATGAGTCTGAAGGATCCAACTGGGAGGTTAGCTAGGTGGATTCTGAAGCTTCAAAGCTTTGATTTTTCGGTGGAGCACCGTCGTGGAACCTTACATTTTCTACCAGATGCACTCTCACGTATGTTTGAGGTAGAGGCACTAGGTCCTCGCCAAGACCCTGTATGATAGAGCATGGTGCAGATTATCAACTTTTGAAAAAACTAGGAGGACTCAATCAATCAGAGATTGATTGGTTACTTAAATCTGCCAAGATGAATATTTTACATGCATATCTCAAGACAGCCCTTAGTCATGCTCATGACACGTATGAAAAGATATATAACCTGAGAAGTCGAGTTATATCTTACAATGAAGGTGATGAAGTGTTTAGACGTAATCACATCCTAAGCGATGCTTCTAAACACCGTAGTGCAAAATTATGCCCTAAGTTTATAAAAACACAGGTGATAACATTGATCGGGAATAACTTATACAGAGTAAAGGATAAGAATGGTTTCGAGACAGTAGTCCACACAAAAGACTTACGCAAGTAAAGTCGTTTCGTAGCTCATTCGAAGAATTATGTTTTTTTTGCCCGGCTTACAGTCCGTGCATGAGACACAAAAGGGTCGTGGGTGAATTATAACTCGTTGGCTTTGCATATGTTATTGCATAAGCAATAACATATGCAAAGCCAACTCACGAAACAATAAAAAGTGTCTCCGTTTCATCATCGTTGCTCGAGCTCACGCAACAAGCAACTATGATGTTTTGTAGAGAACCACTTCACTATCACGACAGTACAATAATGCAAATATTATTAACGCCTAATATGCCACTACCGTATAAAACGTACCAACTCGAAAATTTTCGAGATATTCTTAAAGTACGAATTCTATTTTATTTCCCTAAATATTCCGAATAATGTTAATGTGAAGAATCCAATTCAGTGGAATGTATCATAGACACAATCCTCTGCATTCGGAAAGCCACAACACAAAATAATTTTCATTCAGAAGAATTAACTATATCTGGCGAATGATAGGAGTAACTGGAAGAAAAATGCATATCGTGGAGGAGCATTTTGCGTGCGATACTTACTAATCCATGGGGAGCACATTTACACACACGCCAGAACGTATGTTGCATGGAGCAAAAATTTCAATACGACCTGAACGCAAAATGGCAGCTCACAATCGAGAGCAGATGGAGATGTGGATGGAATAGGTTGCACTGGAGAACGTAGTAAACAAAATATCAAGTCTAGTAAAAAGGTTGAGCCAATAATTTTTTTGTTAGGTAGCGTAAAAGGGCAAATTAGAAAAATCCACACCAAAAACATTTTTTTTTGAGAATATGTAAAAATCATCCAATTAGTAAAACTTAGCATACTGAATATCTAGTAAGAAAAGTTGTAGCATTTTATCCGAATTAACCAAGTAGTTAACTTGTAGAAATTACTATAAATAAAAATAGGTAATGCGATAATGATTAAGACACGATGACATTAGTGCAGAGTAACAACGACTGAATTAAATCAATCATTTTACAATTCTAAGTTTCAATTCATTGACAAAGAGAAAAGTTTTATTAAATCAGAGAATTTCTTGAACCACGGTTTAACGCCTAAAATCATCGACATCTGTAAAGTAGAAATTGGTAAAGTAGAAGAAAATAGAAGATTTAGCAAAAAACCCATTATTTGACATCAGTCAACCTAACCAGAAAAAATTATGTACCAGCCAGAACTAGAAAGAAAATAAATCAAATATATCGTCAGAAGTAGTAAGTAATTAGTTGAATAATAGGAATAGAGAGTAAATAAGCTAATGAGTTAGTGGTAAAGATGCAAATAAAAAAATATTCGAAAAAGTAGAAACGCACACGAACGGTCTGAGAAAATGAAAAGAAAAGAAAAAAAACAGTAGAACCTGATAAGAGAATAAAAAAATTAACACCTGAAATCGCATACCAAAATAACCTGAAGAAAAAGAAAAGATTTATCACGAGCAAAAACATATATTTGACGCAAAGATTTCCATGAATATGAAACCTGCAAAAGATAAATAAAAATATAGTTACCACTTATTACATAGAAATATGAGCAAAAATATACAAATGCCATACACACAAAATACGAACAAGTAAACGTTGTAGATTTACAACCGAGAAATTAGTCCAAAGCGATTATCCATCAGTCACACTGAGTTACATAAAATACCCACGCAGCCTTAAGTCATGCCATATAAACATGGAGCAACAGAGAACTGATCGTAAAGAACGTACGTTCAAACCAAAATGTAAGACCGTCTTGAGAGAGACGGACATATAAAAATCATGACATATACTGTGGTCGCTAAAGTAAAAGGAGACTATTAAGGGTGAAAACTCCAGAAAATTTGTTAAACCGATGTGAAAAGTTAATAAAAATTTAAGCGCGCTTTCTTTCTGCTAAATACCTCGAATCAGACCGGATTAGTTGTTTATAACAAAACATACAAGTAAGCCCAAAAGCCAGGAACCGAAGAAAATTTTGGTAGTACAATAAAGAAAAAACATTTGGAACGCAGCAAGCGACATGTAAGTAAATTTTTTTTTGTCACAAAAATTCCAATAGTTAGTTTAGTGAAAGATATAATGTGTAGCTAATTTGTATTATGTTTGATAATTTAGTCTCGAGGTAGTGAGGAAATCAAAACGTATCAAAATTTCGAAGAAAATAGTGCGTGTAAAAAAAATATAATCCTGGAGGAATTTCTGTGCTCCAACCATCTATTGGTGACGCAACCAAAGTACACGGAAAGTCCAATCCAACACCACAGCGTCTTGCAATCATACGTATATGATAGAGTGGATACACCAAGTACTTCTACAAAAACAGTCAGGTAAAAATATTAACATTCCAATTACAAAAATTAAAGAAAAAAAAGATTATTGAAAAATAACCTGAAACAGAAAAAATGAGATACAGTAAGGTGCATAAATAACTGTGCGCAGCGGCGCAGATTTAAGCACATGGCGGTAAAAAAATCTTTTAATAAAATCTATTAGTAAAACATTTTTAGAAACAGTAGATATGTAGCAAATAATTAGAAGAACGAATTTAGAAAGCTTTTTATTAAATTTGGCTCCTCCAACTAGATTTTGAAATTTTGATTTTACTATTGCAACCATTTAATAATTTTTTTTCTATGTGACACATATAGGCAGGTTGGTGGACCAACATCCTAGGAGCATCTTACGAGGGCCAGCAGAACCTATCACACTCAAAAAAGAAAAAAAAAGAGATCATACCGGCCCAAGAAAAAAAATCCAAGAATACCCCTAGGACATACGCTATCCAATCTGCCTGACTGGAGGCGGAAGACGAAGGAAAGGACCACAAAATACCCCAAGAAGTACCTCTGGATGTACCAAGAAACAGAGACGAGACGAGCGGCAGACAAAAAAGTAAATTTTTTTTCAAAATCATTAAAACAGGGATGTACCTACTTAACACTTCGCTATAAAACAACAAAATTAACAAAAAAATCATTCTTGGAATCAAAAAGTTAAATCTACGAAAATAAAACATCATTTTAATAAAGATACAGGCTGGTATGCGAGCCACAGCCAGCCACACATAAAGAAAAAAAAAGTATATCAAAGATGGATCACTCACACCAGAAATAAAACTATACATACGACGCGACGGGACGAAACAGATAGACATCGAGGGATTTTTAGCCGAAGCGGCTAACGCTAAAAATTTACATCGTGGGACAGGACATCAGGACAGTGACGAACAAAAAACACATGGAGTGGCAGATCACCTCATCTGTAATAAAAGATGCACCAAGTAGCAGATTATGTAGCTGAGTAAAAATAAGTAGCGGTGTAACAAGGTACTGTAATTCAGTAATATATTCTTTAGTATGTATTTTATTTTGCGCCCTTTCAACATCTGTCGAGCACCCTATGAAAGAATAATAATATATATGTGAAAAAACCTAAGGTTATAAGAAAAATTAAATTATTTTGAAAACAAAAAAAATATAGATCACCTATGAAGCTCGCTGAACCAATTTGTTCTATATGTAAGGCTTATGTTAAATTTCAAAAAAAAGAGTATTATTGATTTTGAAATCGGCATTTGATTTAAACGCGAACTTAATCGAATCCAATTCGAATTAAATCCAAATCAAATTCAGAAAATTTGAAGTTACGTACATGTGAAGAATTTTTAAGTGCAAAAATTTTCGAAATATCTCTTTTATGCATAAATTGTACCTACTCTGATTTTTGATCACAGTACACATGCTATGAATATAGTCATCTCGAATTCGAATTCAAAACATACATTCGATAAGTAAAAATATTAAGTTTCGTGTTTATGGTCGGTTGATAATAACGTAATAGGTACGATTACTTTTTATACTCGGTCGTTAATAATTATTTTTTTTGGATACGATTATTTTTTACCTACTTTTCGTAATCGGTTGGATGTAATATAATAGGTACGGATACCTATTTTTCTTATTCATTAGAAACTAATTTCATAGGTACGATTACCTACTTTTGATAGTTGGCGGAAGTAAAAGTCATCATGGATGACTATTGTCGTGTACCTACGTTTGTTAAAGTAACATTGAAATCGTGATTCGAACGTTTTGACAAAAAAAAAATATTTCGAAATTGAATCACATCGATGGGATATGAAAATTTCTTATTCCATGAAATGATATGGAGTGAGTTGAGATCATTTATGATCATTGGTATCCCATTTTTGAAAATGTATGTCCACCTGTAAAAACCTGAAAGAAGTTTTATACCTAAATTTTTTTTTATTAAAGTCTGGTCTGGTTAGTTACTCCTTTGAATAGGGTGCACCTTCTTCATCGCCGTACCTACCTTGTTTATCGATATCTTTGGACCACTATATATTGATTACAAAATAAATATATGTAATTTTTATTAACTTTTGTAAATTCCACAGCAGGACACGGTTTGAATGCACCGGTCAAAATTATATTGATAATTTTTATATTTTTAAAATTTGTGTTTTTTGATAACTGCAAGTGCCCATTTTGGTGGAAAGCATATTTTTGAATATTTCTTTCTTGTGTTTTGGGGTGGGGATAAAAATTCTTAATTGGAGACGTCCTACGTTTTATAAAAATTCAAGTCCGTATCCTTGCGAAGGATTAATTCTGTCAAATTTATCAGTAAACGTAATTTTTACGATTTCAAAAATGTTTAGCAAAAATAAATTTTAATTTCTGCAATTCGTGTAGCTCGCGGTAAAGTTGAAATACTAATCATTACGATTGGTCGCGGTGTGTGTATGAACGACATTGATATCCGATTTGGGTGAAATTAGAATCGTCTACCTTATCTGTTACTGAGATAAGTCACCAATATAGATCAGATATAATGTATATGTTCTATTTCGTGTAGGCTTTCATTATTGGAATTGAATTTTTCATTCCAATTCCGGAAAAGGAGGACGGTCAATTTTGTACTTTCACTCCTACGTGAGTAAAATGTGATATTTTCTATGGTCATCAGATATTACGAAATTGAATGATGATTCAAGATATTGTTGTAAACAAACTACTTTGCTTTTATTCATAAGAAACTACTTTCTTTAATCAAGTGTATCTGTTGTTTATATGCTTGTGAAAATAATAATTAGATTTCAGTTAATATTTAATTTTGCACAATAAACGTTCATTCTTTTTTATAATAACGATATTTTCATTTATAAAAAATACATAACAAATTGGCGACGAGTGTAAAAGCATAAATTCAATTATGAATACTGAACAATTTACCCAATTTCTTGAAGCATTGAAAGATTTAATACCTCAATCTACAACTAGTGCGTCAACGACCGTCATTAACGCAAATTTCGATATATTCAATGGCGAGATAGAAAATTTCCAGCAATATGTTGAAAGATTCAACAATTTTTGTGCATTAAAAAACATTACCGACGAGAATATAAAGAAGAGGACGTTTTTGAACTCGATTGGTCCTAACCTATACGACCTTGCAAATGCTTACTAGCTCCAAAGTCAATTGATGAGTCGAACTACAAGGACATTGTCAAGGTACTTCAAGATCACATCAATCCTCCAGTTAACAAGCTTGTGGGACAAAATCGACTTCTCACAAGATTACAACAATCTAATGAAAATTGCTCAGAATACATC
Organism: Baccha elongata; assembly: GCA_951217065.1. Classification (NCBI taxonomy): domain Eukaryota; kingdom Metazoa; phylum Arthropoda; class Insecta; order Diptera; family Syrphidae; genus Baccha; species Baccha elongata. The sequence goes on along the minus strand of CATNUY010000397.1, from coordinate 111,083 downwards.
GCAGCATTACAAAAACTTGCAATCGATTGTAAACTGAATTGTTCCTGTGGAAAATCTGTAACTGATTTGTTTTTGCGAGCACAGTTCATTAGAGGTCTCAAAGAAAACTATATCAGAGAACAACTCTTGCAAGACGATGTAGAGATCAGTGAAATATTAAAAAAAGCTTTAGCATTAGAAACGGCTAAGCTCAATGCTAATGAAGTTGCTCAATACCCTTCCAGTACATTAAACACATCGCATTCTTCAATTCATCGCATTTCCAGATCCAGACGACATACAGATAGCACTAAAAAACCGTCCGGAGGACGAACACATTCACTAGGAAGAAGTGCATTCCACAGCCGGAGATCAAGTCCCCGTGTTAACTTCAGGGACATAGGCATTAATGATTTCAATTCAATTCAATTCAATTCAATTCAATTCAGTTTATTGGCGAATACAGTAAGACAGAGTCTTTTATAGTATTTTTACAAATTGGTTAAGTACAATAATTAAGAATGTTTAACTATATAATAACAAATTAATAAATTAAGTTAACCCTAATTATAAAAAATATATATAAAATCACATAAATATAGTTTTTTTTTTTTTTTTCTCCTTTCTCTCTTATTCTACAAAAATATAATTCTTATCTTATTATGAACGATTGGAAAAATGCTTAAATACTGCATCTTTGAAATTTGCTGTCTCTCTCAATTGTTTAATGCTGAATGGCAAAGAATTCCAAAGGCGAATGCTGTTTACAAAGAACAACCGTGATGAGTTTAAATACCTAAAGCAAGGCACCACTAAGTTACCTGTTCTTGATGAAATACAAAACTGAATTTTTTCGATAAGATACTGAGGTGTTCTAGTATGAATTATTTTATGTAAAAAGATACAGTTACGAAAATTGGTATACTCAAGGAGGGTACAGTTGAGAATATGACTGTTATAGGGTGAAATATGATCATATCTTTGAAGGCCATAAACATATCTCGTCATATCGTTAAATGCCACACGGAGCTTATGTTCAGACAAGGAATCCAACTTAGGATACACTACCTCAGAAAAAGAAATTATTGGCACAAGTAAGGTTTTAACAAGATGAAGTCTGGTTTCCATAGGTGTAAAACTGTTTGCAATCCAGAGCTTTCGAAGAGTACCGTAGATTCGCCCTACTACAGAATTAACGTGCTGCCTACAAGATAAGTCGTTCGATATTTTGAAGCCAAGACTAGTTACAGATTTCACATAAGCTACTGTTGAATTATGCAAGGTTATCAAAGGCAGATCATCACTATGATGTAATTTTTTAGATATTACCAATGCTTGGGTTTTTCCAGGATTAAGAGTTAAACCATTTTCCTCAGTCCAATTACGAATCCTCACAAGATCCTCATTGATGCAATAAACAAGATCATCTAGGGGCCCAATTCTCCGTGAAAGGTAGATTTGTATGTCATCAGCATAGAGATGAAAAGCAACGTGTTCACAAACAGACGGAAGATCATTAATAAACATACAAAAAAGAATTGGTCCCAGTATAGAGCCTTGCGGTACACCCATCGTCAGAAGAGAAGGTTGCGATAAATTGTTTTGAACTGCCACCCGCTGTGTTTGGTTAAACAAGTAACTATAAATGAGGTCAACAGCTAAATCAGAAAACCCGAAATAATGTTTAAGTTTTTGACAAAGAACGCTATGGTTGACTCTGTCAAAAGCTTTTGAAAAATCCAATAAACACAAAACCGATACTTTGTCTTTATCAAACTGCAGTCTTATGTCTTCTAAAATTTTTACGACTGCAGTAGAGCAAGAGTGGTTTGCTCTAAAACCCGATTGATATGGAGATAGAAGATTCTTTGAGGTGATGTGTTCAACTATTTGTTTTGTGAGAATTTTTTCCAAAACTTTTGACAAACACGGTAGTATACTAATGGGCCTAAAATCAGAAGGTTCAGTCGCTACAGGCTTTTTAGGGACAGGTGTTATCCTGGCCACTTTCCATGCAGCTGGGAAAGTCGAAGATGCAATACAATGGTTGTATATGTGTGTCAGTGGACCAATTAAATAGGGTAAAATTAATTTTATTCCAGGATTCCATCTTCTCCAACAGCTTCAGACTTAAGATCCCTAAAAATACAAATGACTTCAACATCAGACACAACTTCAAAACTAAATCGATCACAGAAGTCATAAACTAAGTTAGCTTTGGGGTTGAAACTGGTAGTTATTTGGGTTGAAGCGGTAAAATGAGTATTAAGTACGTCAGGATTAAGGTCACATTTAGAAATTAGCCGTTTCCCAACACCGATTTCTCGTAAATTTGCCCAAAGCTGCTTAGGAGGTAGGTCAGCGTTTAGTTTTGAGGCGAAGAAATTCCGTTTTGCCAGCCGGGTGATGGAAGTTGCTTGATTTCTAATAGTGCAATACTGACGCCAAGTTTCAGAATTTGATGATTTTATCCATTTGAGATAATATTTTCGTCGATTTTTGATTGCATTCATAACATCGATGTTATACCATGGACATTTTTTGTTTTGGATAGTTACAGTTTTTAAGGGGACGTGCTTTTCAAAGAGGATTTTGATAAAGTTTTGTAGATAACTAAGTTTGTTATCAACATGAGCAATGTTAAGGCAATCATACCAGGTTAAAGAACTAGCATCAGAACACAAGGAGTCAATATTGACTGATTTGAAATCTCTATAAGTAAAAGAAAGGGGAGTTTGGGAATGAGAGAAGTCGATATTATAAGTACAAAAAATAAGGTCGTGATCAGAAATTCCATCCAAACACAATTGGTCGTTTAAAAGAATGCTCGTTGGATCAGACACAATTATTAAATCCAAAAGACTTGGTGAGCAGTTAGGCGCGTATCTAGTTGGAAAGGTATTAATAACCTTAAGACCTGATGCTGCTATGGAATCGAGAAGCTGAAGAGAACGAGAATCTGCTTTAAGAAGATCTGCGTTAAAGTCGCCACAAACAATGATGTGTTCATAAGAAACTAAAAAAGGTTCTAATGCGTTAAAAAACGGAACAGGTGAAAAACTTCTGTTGGGATTGTAGACGCAAGCCACTATACATTTCACATTCCCGTCTGAAATTTCCAGAACTATGAATTCAATATCATTAGCATTTGATTTGATTAAAATCTTGAATTTTAAAGAAGCTTTACAGTAGATTGCAACCCCACCACCTATTGTCGTAGTTACTCTATCATTTCTTATAAGATTGTAATTATTTATATTGCGGATATTATCTGGAATTTCAGGAGAGAACCAGGTCTCACTCACACAAATAACATCGACGTTCACGCCATTAAAAATATCCTTTATGTTGTCAAACTTAAGATCGTTCAAACTTCTAGAATTAAAGTGACATACTTTGAAACCATGTCGTGCTTTAGATAGATAGTTCATCACATAGTGTGCAGATCTGCAGCCAGCATTGCCATAAATAGCGTTATGAAACAGTGACATTAAATTAAAGCTAAGATTCAGCCACAAAGGTAGAAACAACAACAAAAAAAGATGCATAATAAGACTCAAGACATAATTCATTAAAGACACATGATCTTTGTAAGCAAGTAAAAATGCGAGAAAAGGAGAACATACAAAAAGAGGAAAGGGTCACTGATAGTATATAGAAATTAACAGAAAATATCAATATAACATGAAAGAAATTACAACTTAAAAAGGTTAAACATTTAATAGTAAAAAGTAATTTAGCTAAAAAGAAATTTAGAGTAAATAAAATATAACTAATATAACAAGGTAGTATATGAAAAGAAAAATTTAAAATAAAAGTAAATAAAAATAAAAGCATGAACGAAAATGTTCCAATAATAATTAGCAAAAAAATAAATTGGGAACACTGGAACGGCTTCATAATCCATTTGTTTATTGTTATCAATTTCAATTTCAGTTTCATCTTTATTCATAATTATTATGCTGTGATGATTGAAGGTTAGAAGTGTCATTTGAGTGTGTTAAGGTAATTTGATTGAGTTCTTGTAGGCTTCTAATACAAACAATTTCACCGTTTTTATGTAAAGAGATATGGACCAGTCCACGAGCGGTGAAGGTTGAAAATAGAAGTCGTTTTCTTTTTAATGCAACGGCTTTGCGGAGGATCTCTTGATTTTCGGTTGTTAGACTTTCGTGTAAATAAATTGGTGTATCTGATTTGAAATCCGGATCTATTTCTTTTGAGCACAAATGTCGGGAGTTTGATTTACGGAAATCAGAGAGTGCTTTTATTGTTTTTTGCTTGTCACTGGCACTGAAGAACTTTATTATTATGAGTGAATTTGTGCTTGGCTTTGATCGAAATATGCCAGATATTTGTGGTGGTTGGAAATTAACACAGTGACACAACAAATTAAAAGTGTTTTTTAGTTGCTCATTCGGTGTATATGGAATTCCAATTAAAATAGCATCCGCTGCTAAATTATTTATTCGCATTGCTTGAATATTCGATTTTAGGCTTTCTAGTTCAATGTGCAAATTCTTCGTTTCATTTTTCGTTTCATTTACAACTGCTGGAGCAAGCGCTCAGTGGTCCATTTTCAAGTTGGTTTTGTTTACATGCTCTCGAAGTTCATCTATTTCTATGCAGCACTTCTCAAGTTTTGTGACTCTCTCGTCTAAGTTTCTGAAGTCCCGAATAATTTGATCGATTTTCTCGGTCACATTTTTTTCAATGTCATATATTCTACTTGTTAAATTTTTTTCGAGATTAGATATTCTACCCAAAATCGACTCACCTTGTTCGCTTAATTTTCTAAGGAGTTGGGTCTGGGTGGAAGTATTTGGAGTAGAGTCATATATGACAGGTGTATTTGGAACAGTTGAAGCGAGAACAACATCAAAATTTGCAACAGCAACAGGAACAGTGGCAGCAGAATTGTTGGCAGCGGGAGAAATGCGGGCAGTATTAGAAGAAGCAACAGGAGAGGCATTTTTAGATGGTATTTTTTTTATTGGAAGAGCCTTTCTCAAACCTCTTAAGAGTGGGTGAGTTTTTATTTGTATTTATGCGAGAAGTAGTGGGTGTACTCATTTTGGAGATAAATACTGTTTTTTTCGACCGAGTTCTTTCAGAGAGAGGCATTAACTCAGAAGAGTATTTAATTTGTATATAACGAAGTTACGTAGGTATATATAGATTCAAGTATACAGAAAAATATATATTTTGTCACTTTTTCTTTGTTTTATCGTATTTTTGACAAAAGTAAAACAATATGCAACACTATTTAATGATCACTAATTGAAGTAGTACATCCTTTTCTCTATTATTACATTTATAGTCCTAAAACACGATTGGGGTTATTAAATTTTACACAGCAAACTATAATGCGTCTGTTCACTAGCACATCTCTCTTTTTTTTCGATTTGTGCATAAGATGTGGTAAAAACAACCATTCCTGTTCCGATTGCAGAATTGCTCATCATAAACTCAAGTGCTCCTCATGTCACAAACAAGGACACGTCTCAAAAGTATGTATTTCTACATTAGTCAAAAACAAGAATGCTAGGACTTTTCCCATGCCAGTTGAGAGATCCAGAAACATATCGAATGTGACGGATTTTCAAGATTTTCAAGATTTCCAGCCAACGTCGACATATGAACAAAACGGTCTCAATAAAATAGAAATAATTAATTTATTTGTTTCAGACTTAGCAACAAAGAAATATGAAATTGAAATTTCCATCGAAAAGAAAAAAGTGAAATTTGAAGTAGACTCTGGATCCGGTTACACATTGCTTCCCAACAACCAGTTCAAACAATTAAATTTAAAGACTCAACTTAAGCCATCTTTTATGAAGTTTAGAACATATGATGCAGGAATTGTGACACCTCTGGGAGTTGTTGATGTACCGGTGAAATACAAAAATATTGTGTCAATTGAAAAATTATTCATTGTTCCTGATGGATTTTCACCTTTATTGGGTAGAACTTGGATTCGTAATCTAAACATTTGTCTTCAAGAAATCGACAAAATAAGCCAACCTGTCAAATCAAGAACTCAACAAGTATTCCAGATTAAATCAGTTGACCAATTTGAAAAATTGTTCCCTAAAATATTTGAACAATCAGTTGGTAAAATTCCAGGTGTTAAATGTTCTTTACAATTAAGAAGCAACGCTAGACCTGTCTTCATCAAGGCGCGTAATATTCCTTTTGCAATTAGAAACAAGGTCGAACAAGAACTTTTGGTACTAAAAAATGATGGAATAATTACACCTGTCGACAAAAGCGATTGGGGTTCCCCTATCGTAGTTGTACCCAAACCAGATATAAACGTCAGGCTATGCTTCGACTACAAAGTTGTTGTTAACAAACAATTAACTGACGCACATTACCCTATTCCCCGGATTGACGAATTATTGAATAATCTAAGGAATTCCAGATTCTTCTGTAAGCTAGACCTTTATAAAGCGTATCTACACATAGAGGTTGACGAAATGAGCGCACAAATAAAAACAATATCAACACAAAAGGGCACATTCAAAATGAACCGTCTCAGTTTTGGCATTAAAACAGCACCAAGTGAGTTCCACAGAATACTTGATCAAGTTTTAAACGGCCTAAATGGAATCGTTTCATACTTTGATGATATTATAGTTCACGGAGTCACTAAAAGAGTGTGAAGAAAACCTCATAAAATGCTTCCAGAGACTTCAAGACAACGACCTTCATCTAAATAAAACAAAGTGTAAGTTCTTTGCATCCAAAATATTATACCTAAGCTATCAAATATCATACAAGACAATTGCCAAGGATCCCCGAAAAGTTCAAGCTATCCTCGAAGCGCCAAGACCGACAAATGAGAAAGAAGTCAAGCAATTTCTTGGCCTTGTCACGTACTACAGTAAACTTTTACCAAACCACACCACGCTCACAGCTCCAATTCGTCAACTCCTGTGTACAGAATCTAAATTTTTGTGGTCTACAATTTGTGAAGCTGCATTCATAATACTCAAAAATCATTTCGGGAGCGAACAGACTCTAGTACCACATGATCCTACATTGCCAGTCACTGTTGCTTGTGATGCCAGTCCGGTGGGAGTTGCTGCAGTACTTTCTCACGTTATCGATGAAGTCGAAAAGCCTATATGTTTTGTGTCAAGGTCCCTCTCAAAATCAGAGATGAATTACAGCCAAATTGATCGCGAAGCCTTGGCTATTGTATTTGCACTCGACCGACTTTATACATACCTATATGGGAGAAAGTTTACGCTAATCACGGACAACAAACCTTTGGTAAGAATATTTCATCATCACCGTAACCTTCCACCTATGACAGCTGCTAGATTACTGAGATATGCAGCTTATTTATTGAATTTCAATTATGAAATAGTACATCGAAACGGTGATCAAAACGTCAACGCCGACTATTTCTCTAGAAATCCTGTTAATGAATCTTCTCCAGTTGGTGTTCATACTATTGATGCAGAAATTTTACAAATACAGTGTCAAACACTCAGTTTCATATCTACAGCTCAAATAACTAGTGAAATGATCGAGCAACAAACATCTCAAGATCCAGAACTATCACAGATAATTGGAGACATCAACGCCGGAACAAGTCATCTTGATGATTACACCCTACAAGGTAAAACTTTATTTCGAGATTCCAGAGTATGCATCCCCAAAGTCCTGCAACCTAAAATTTTGGAAGAACTTCATGTTACCCACCCGGGTATTGTCCGCATGAAGCAGCTAGCAAGAAGGTATTGCTATTGGCCAAACATCGACAAGGATATCGAACGAGTAGTACGTTCCTGTCAATCCTGCGCATTAAACCAGAAATCTCCAGCTTAGGCCCCAGCACATCACTGGGAAGAACCAAGAGAAAATTTTTCTAGAGTTCACATTGATTACGCCGGCCCCAAAAACGGAAAATACTATCTAGTTTTGGTAGATGCGAAATCAAAATGGCCCGAAGTCAAAGTAATTCCTAAAGCCCCAGAAACATCAATCACTCTTAAGTTGTTAGAAGAAATATTTTCTTTTCACGGATACCCACAGTTCTTAGTTTCTGACAACGCTACGATCTTCAAAAATCCAGTATTTGGAAAATTCTGCAAAGAACGAGGAATTTTTCAAATATTTACTGCACCTGGACATCCTTCTAATGATGGACTTGCAGAGCGATACGTCCAAACCCTCAAGTTAAAATTAGACAAGATGGAAAATGATTTAGCCGGTATTGATAGAATTCAACAGATATTGCAAGTGTTTAGAGCAACACCGTTAGCTTGTGGTAAAAGTCTAGCAGAACTGTACCTACACCGTACCATACGCATTCGTCTGGATGCTATCCGGCCTATCAAACAATTACCAAAAACTGTTCCACAAAATAATGATTTCCGAAGTCTTAATGTGGGCGAACGTGTAACAGCTCGCATTTACAGAAACAACAAATCATGAGAATTCGGATCCATCATTGAAAAACTGGGTTTAATGCACTACACTGTTAAGCTGGACAGCGGTCATGTATTCTAACGACACATTGATCAACTCAGGTGTGTCACAATCCCAGCCACTGAACCAGTTACCCAAACGTTTCCAACACCTAAGCCAGTAGTTCGCACTCCCCGGAGAGTAACATTTGCAGATTACGATGTAATTATGAGTCAACCCCCTGATAACGAGCCCGTTGTTCAAATACCACCACACATAGCTACACCCATAACCACATCGGTAACAGCAGATCCAGTTCAAATACCACCACCTGTAGCTGCACCTATAACCGCACCGGTAACAGCAGATCCAATGGTTTCAATCCCACGGCGGATAGATTAAAAGATTATATCATCAACAACATTGATTGACTTAACTGAATTCAAATTTGGCCAGGGGGAGAGTGTTGTAAACAAACTACTTTGCTTTTATTCATAAGAAACTACTTTCTTTAATCAAGTGTATCTGTTGTTTATATGCTTGTGAAAATAATAATTAGATTTCAGTTCAGAAATTTTGCACAATAAACGTTCATTCTTTTTTATAATAACGATATTTTCATTTATAAAAAATACATAACAGATATCATGTTTTATTTTTCTTATATAATTGGTCCAAGACTTAATAAAGTAAATTAAATTAGATACACCTAAGGATTCTAGTAACGAAATTTAATAAAGTCTAGTTAGAAAAGTTTAAAAATGAGATATAGTCAGTTTCACTAGTTTTGAATATGTAAACATCGAATATAATTCAAAAACAGATTCAGTTATTAAAGAGAGCAGTAGTTAAGAGGTCTAAGGCCCATTGTAAAGATTATCTTGATAAGAAAAACTTATGTTAGATTTAAGTTATGAAATAAAATTTGTGTATAAGGATTTTCTAAAAGAAAAAATTTCTGAATTTTCTTTCAACTTCGTTGAAATTTCACTTAGCAGCGATTTTTGGAAGATAATTCAAACATTTTTCAGATTTTAGAGAAGATGGAGTAGAAAGATCACGAGGCCAGGTGTCGTGGCTGGGATCCTTGCAAACATGGGGTAGGCAACTTCGGTTTCAACGGCAACAATAACTGCTTCAGCAACAACAATAACAACAACAACAATGGTTCTATAAAAGGGAGTTTAATTACTCCTAATACAAAGTGGGAGTTTCTGAGATGAATCAGTGGTGCAATTCAGAAACATAGGGTGGATGACTGCGATAAGAGTAATGGTAGTAGCATTCACTATGGTTGGGTGAAAAGCACTTGAGGAAAATACAACACCTACGTTCCTCACATTTGGAGATTTTTCACATCATAATTTCGGGACAGTGAAAAATCAGATCATGAAGAATAGATAATAGTCCGATGCAATAATAACATCTCTATTGGCGTTATGGGTGATGTCTTCCGAAATTTAACACAACTATTTTCAAACTTTTCGAAGTTTTCTCTTTCTTCCAAGTTTTATGACTTTAGAGTTCGTTATCGGGTCCTTTGCTCATTAGCATAGCATTTTTAAATTTCCAACTGAGTCTACCTCCAGCTTGATTCTTTCAGGTCGAAACAATTGTAACACCGGCTACCTACTTCTATTGTCCAACCCACTTCCTTGACCCGATGAGCTGAGCCAAGGCGAATGTAGAGACCTGAAGCAGTAGTTTAGTAGTAGCCACCCTTTCTGTCCGGGCTTGGACGTGCCTTTAAAGATCTAGGGATACTAAAAGTTGACGGGGAATGATAGGTTCTAGAGGATCCATAAGTCAAGTCAAATTACAAGCAAAGCGGCAACCCCAAGGTACATATACCTACATCGAGTCATTAGGTCGGAGAATTAAAACCTCTCCTTTGTCTTTGTCCAATATGTGCCTTGTAGAAGTCAAATTGTTTGAGATGAGATAAGCGAAATGGGATTAAGGTGATTTATGTGGATTAGAGATTTATAGATACCAGATATTGATTTTCGAATCACAGTTTTCTCAATTCAGCATCAAACCTATTAATCCTAGGTGTGATACATAGACGTATACGTCATCTACATATGTCAGGTTCTCCCGATACAGGGAAGGTAAACAAAGAAGATCATTTGTTGGTTAGTGACTTCAAAAGTATAAGATTGTTCTGTTGTTAGTCCGTTTATTCTTTCCTGGATCGATTGATCCAAAACCTAAATTTTATGAGTGGATCCTACGTAAAGTGAAGTCAACACATTCTACATACGATGAAATATTTCTACACCTGATTCAGATACGATTCTCCGTTATGGTTCCACACGCATGGACACTCCTGGCGAGGACCAAGAAATTTTGTATAAGCGAGAATTCTAGCAGAGAGTGAAACCTTCATATCATGAGTTTTCATTACTTATGGAATTTGAAGTCTAAATCCGTTCTTTTCTTTTGATGCGTTGCAGGGTATGTGATAACGTTTCTTCTGTTCCATTGCATATGAGTGTATGATTTCGTTCTATGTTCCATTACACGATCGGGATCTGATTGAAGGCTCTTACCAGATCAATCTTTGAAAAAATGTTCTTGCCTGCCAAATTAGCTGAACAATCCTGTAAATTTCGTGGAGGGTGGTTGTCTAGAATCGTACGATCGTTCAAAGCGCGGTAATCTACGCACGGACGCCAATCACCTGATTTCTTTGCGACGAGGTGAAGTGGCGATGACCAGCAACGATTTGTTTCCGCGATTAATGGACAATGCCTCATCTTGCCTAGTCAGCTGTTCCAATTTACGTGTTAGACTCGAGAATGCAGATTCTGGGTGTGAAGATGTGCTGGCCACGTGTTGCTGTGGGATAACGTCATTAATTCTATCTGCGATGAGACCAAGGTTGTCCAGATCTGTAGGACTTTCGGCTGTACCAGGAGGGTGTGCAGCAAGTATTGACTGAGTTTGAACAGGCAATCTATCAAGCCAAATTGCTTTTATAGCATCGTCACTCATGGTGCCTCCAGCTTAGTCTTTTAAACGTCGAAGAAACTGAGATGGTTTCCTATCACCAAGCTGTTCTCGATCTAGCAATTGCCTGATCTGTTTGTCTCTAGATGGCGCCAAACGAGAAATGAGTTCTTCTTTTAATCGGACATATGCATTACCTTCTGGTGGATTGATGATGACATCTTGTACCTCCGTTGCTGTGGTCTGGTCGAGATGTGCAATGACGATGTTAGATTTTCGGGCCTCTGATCGTAAATTTACAATCGTAAATTGGGCTTCAAGTTGCGCAAACCATAATTTTACGTTTTCACGCCAAAATGGTGGTGGTCGCACTTGAGCTTGATTCGCTTCAACCTCCGGTTGTCTTACTCCTTGCGTCTGTTGAGAAAGTTGTGCTTGTAAGCGGTCCAACTGTACCTGTAGCTGCTCGTTTAGCTGTTGATTAAATGGAGCACCCGTTCCAATTTCAGAAACACTTTGCGTTTTGTCTTCGGACATTACAGTTTTTATTGTACAAAATGAAAATTATATTTCCATAAACTCGCGTCGGAAACTGATTTTAATTGTGCTTTTTTTTAATTACCAAGGTAAAGCACAACGATATACGAGTCGCACACGAGTGGAAAAAAACTAGGTAAAACTGAGTTTCGATTTTTCTTTTGTCGCGGGTGCGCGTCGGGATTTTATTTTTAATCGAGATAATCGAGAAGCAAAAATATTTAAATACATAACATTCTGACAGGCTGAAAGCTAAACAAAGAATGACCAATGAAAATATAGAATATGCAAAATTATGAATTGGTTGCAGATGGTTTAGTGTCGCACTCTTGCGGTCGATCTGTAATGCTCGGAATTAATTAATTGTTTTTCAAATTTGAATATTTGAAATAAAGGATGATTTATATTGTAGACTCCTACAAACTGTCGGAAGATCTGTTATGAATAACGGATTTGGTATTCGGCGTGCTTAAGTCTGTTATGAAATTTGTTTATATATCCGTTATGAACTGTCAAAAATTCGAACTCTTAAGAAATCTTTTATAAATCGCATTTTTGGTATTCCGCATGACAAAATCTGTTATTAAAAAATTTTATAAATCATAAAAGAATAAAAGTCACCTTTTCGTGACTTTTACTATAAAAGAGGCGTTTTTCTCTAAGCAGAGCACGGAGCTTGTCGAGTAAGCTCTGAGCAGAGTTTGCTCCGAGCGCGTTTAGAACTTCTGCATATTATATGAGGAAAACTCGATTTCCAGGTAAACGTAACTTATTCGATCAAGTTTTTAATATATAATAATGTCGAAATTATTTTATTCAATGGATAATTGGATCCATCGATGGTTCTCATATTCCAATTTGAGCACCAATTGATTCAACGAATTCGTATGTAAACAGAAAAGGTTACCATTCGGTCTTGCTCCAGGGAATATGTAATCACAAAATGCAGGTCCTCTACTGTTACACTGGAGAGGCTGGTTCAATCCACGATACGCTCCTATTGAGAAGGTCCGGACTGATTGAAAAAATCAATATAGGTACTACCTACTCAAGTGATTTCCATTGATATTGTTAGGTTTTATCAAGGTTTGTTTTATTAAATAAAATTTATTTCCGTTTGAATACAACTCACTTCACGTCTTTTCACTTTTAATTCCACTCAATATTTCAAAACACTGTTTATTTCCTTTTTACTTTCTTTATTTTTAAATTCAAACTTTATCACTTTCAAATTACCGTCTTGTACACGACTAATTTTAAATTCAAATTAATTTCTTGCCGCATTTTGCGGTCGTATTTATAGTGGCTGCACCATTCAGCACTCTGCTTTAGAATCTTCTAGTACAGTGCCAGTCAGAGCCTTCTGGAGCTTTCTAGTCTATGAATTCGGTAAACCACATCATTGATCCTTGTAACAACACGGTCCTTCCCAGTTTTGTTGAAGTTTTGGTGACAGTCCCTTTTGTCGATGAGGATTATACAGCCACACTAGATCTCCCTCATGGAAAGGTTTCGTTGTGGTGTTAGCATCATAGCGTGTTTTCATTCGGTCACTAGCTAGCTTTATTTTAGTCCTTGTCCTGTCATGGATGTCGGTGAGTTTTCCTTTAGGTAATCAACGTATTCCTCTTCATTTTGTTTTTCGCCGGTTGGACATCCGAATTTAATTTCGCTAGGCAACCTGTTATTTGTACCGAATACAATTTCTGATGGAGTGTAACCAGTTGTGCTGTGCACCACATTTCGGTATGCCATTGAAAAAAAAGAATGTTTGGTCCCAGTTTCGTTGGAAGTCACCTACTACTTTGGAAAGTTGATCTTTGAGAGTCCTGTTGAAACGTTCAACCATTCCGTCAGACTGCGGATGAAGTAGTGTTGTTCTCGTTTTCTTAATGCCAAGGAGGAAGTTCCCTCCTTGGTCAGGATGGAACTCCATAGGAACACCGAACCTTCTGACCCAATTGTACACAATGTGATCAACAACTGTCTTCGCTTCTTGGTTTGGAATGGCAAACGCCTCAGACCACTTGCTGAAATAATCCATGACAACAAGAATGAATCGGTTTCCACTGTTAGACTCAGGAAATGGGCCTGCAATATCGATGGCAATTCTTTCAAAAGGTGCTCCAACGTTGTACTGTTGCATCTTACTCTGTAGTTTTCTGCCTGGTCCCTTGGTGGCTGCACAAGTGTTCATTTTCTGCACCATTTTTCGACATCGTCTTTTGCATGCAGCCAGTATAAACGTTCTCGAATTTTCTCCAGAGTTTTGTTGATACCCAAATGGCCTAAAAAAGATCCATCATGCATCTCACGTAGAATGTCATTAACCTTTGTCCGGGGCATAACAAACTGCATCACATAGGTTTTGCCATCTGAGGGTTCCCATCTTCGTGTGAGCAAACCTTCCTGCACATGAAGGGAATTCCAATGTGCCCAATAGGCTTTGAGGATCGGACTTCTATACATGGCCGACGAGATAGGGCATCTGCATTCGAGTGTAGTGTTTTATTTTGATGTTGGATTTCATAGTCATATGCCTGAAGTCTCTCGATCCACCTGGCTGCATGACGTTCGGGATTTTTAAAATTTAAAAGCCATCTTAGCGCTCCATTATCCGCCCGTAAAAGGAACCTCTGTCCATTGATGTATTTATGAAAGTGTTTTGTGGCAAAACCCTTCATAAATCGTCTATAATATGTAGCTAGCCAAAGAAAACTTCTTAGTTGATGCTCGTCTTGTGGGTTTGGCCAGTTCTTCACAGCTTCCAACTTCTTGGGATCGGTTCTTACCTATTGAGACGAGATGATATGCCCCAAATACTTCACTTCAGTCTTGAACAGCGTACACTTTTCTGGACTGAGCTTCAACCTCTGGAATACCCCTTTAAGTTTTCGCAATGCTCGTCAAATGTTTTGCAAATACGATGACATCATTCAAATAGACTAGACATGCACAGGCTTTCCAGGTAAGGCCTTGTAGTACACATTCCATTAAACGCTCAAATAATGCAGGAGCGTTACACAGGCCAAAAGGCATTACTTTGAACTGCCATAAACCGTTACGTGTCAAGAACGCAGTTTTCTCCCGATCTTCTGGTTGAACTTCAACCTGCCAGTAACCACTCTTCAGGTCCAATATTGAAAACCATTGAGCTCCAGCCATTGCATCCAGAGTATCGCTAATCCTTGGCAGAGGATAACTGTCCTTCTTGGTGACATCGTTCAGCCTTCGTTATTCCACACAGAATCAAGTAATTTCATCCCCTTTTTTGACTAGTTCGACTGGTGATGCCCAAGGACTTTTTGAATTCTCAATTAAACCATCTTTCTGCATTGTCAATATCATTTTATTAACTTCGTCTTGTTTGGCTAAAGGCAGGCGCCTTGCTGGTTGACGGATCGGCCTTGCATCACCAGTATCGATTTGATGCTGTACAAGTTGTGTTCGTCCGTATTGCTCGTCCTGGGAAGCAAAAACATCAGCGAACTCTTGTAGAAAGTTTCCAGCAACCCTTAGCTGTTGTTGATCGAGATTACAGCAGTTAAACATTTTTCGCTACAAAGCAATGACTTCATCTGGATTCACTGATTTTTCTGGATGTTCTGCGGTTATCTTTGTTATTGCCGCTACAGGGTCATATTTACCTACAAATTCTCCTTTTTTGAACTTGATCTCATATGGTTTGATGTTTAGTATTCGTATGGGCACCATGTTATTTGAGGTTCCACCAGCGTCTTTCCTACGGTGTAATTTTGGGAATTACACTCTAGTTCTGCCGAGCGGATCCGAAGACGGACTTCTCCGTACACTCTTGCTGCTTCTCCTGTTGCAGTCTTAAGACAATAGCTGTTGGTGTTGTGTAGCCATGCCATCTTGACCAAGTCTCTTCGTACAATGGAAGCGTCGGTACCGTTGTCAATGGTAACCACGTATTGCTTGTTCTTAATAGCTGCTTCCACAGTTAGGCTCTTATTGTTTCGTTTAGTGTGCGAGACTTGGATGATGTTTCTGGGGCCGTAGATACCAGAAACCAGCTTCTGCCCTTCGAACTCGTTTCCCTGCTGGGAAACTTGATGAGGTGGGGCATTGTTCTTGTTTTAAGTCTCATCTGATATATTATTTCTGCTTCCGCAATGTTGATATACGCTTTGTCTTGGTGGCATTCGGCACAGGCGCTGGAAATGTCCGGTCTTGTTGCAATTCCAGCATTTCATTTGTCCATCTCGAAGGTTGTTCTGGAATGCCATTCTTTGGCAAGAGCATTCTTCTATAGCAACTTCTCTTAACCGATGTACTATTAGTCAAGCCCGTTCAGCTGCTTCCATTGTCTAGGAAGTGTTCGTTTTCCAGCTGTTCGTACTGCTCTCTGTAGATTAATGTCACCAAGGCACGAACAAAGGCTTCCGCGGCGAAAGGGATTATGATTTCTTCACCCGCAGTTGGATATGCCAAGTGAGCTAGTCGTTTGATGTCTGCTTGAAGCTGCTGGAAAGTTTCACCCCGTTTCTGAACTCTGGTGTTTAGTTGAACTCTAAAGACTATTTGCATATGGCCATCTCCAAAGAGTTTTTCAATGGCTTGGGAAAATGCACTAAAGTTGCCATGCATCTCTGCTGTCTTCAGTTTGCAGTAACTCAGCAGCAGGTCCTCAAAGAGCCAGTGTAAGTGCAACAAACTTGTCTTCATCGTCCCAGGCGTTTATCATTGCTGCTGCTTTGAATTGTCGCTTATAGATTGACCAAGAAGTTTGTCCATCAAAAGCTGGCGGATGCATCTCTTTTCTCTTCAAAGAGTCACCAGAACTTTCTCGTACTTTTATTTTTTTTATTTTGTCAAATTCCATTGACAAATTCTTGAATTAATTTTCAACTTTGTCAATTTTCTCTTCGACCTTTTCGAATTTTCCTTTAAAATTCTCGAACTTCCCGTCAATCTTAGTCTAAACTGTTATGAGTTGTTTTTCGATGGCTTTAAATCTATCGTCAGCAGCAACGAACTTGTTTTGCAACGGATTATGATTTCTTCGCCAGCAGTTGGATATGCCAAGTGAGCTAGTCGTTTGATGCAGGCTTGAAGCTGCTGAAGAGTTTCACCCCGTTTCTGAACTCTGGTGTTTAGTTGAACTCTAAAGACTATTTGCATATGGCCATCTCCAAATAGTTTTTTAATGGCTTGGGAACGTGAACTAAAGTTGCCAAGAATCTCTGCTGTCTTCAGTTTGCAGTAACTCAGCAGCAGGTCCTCAAAGAGCCAGTGTAAGTGCAACAAACTTGTCTTCATCGTCCCAGGCGTTTATCATTGCTGCTGCTTTGAATTGTCGCTTATAGATTGACCAAGAAGTTTGTCCATCAAAAGCTGGCGGATGCATCTCTTTTCTCTTCAAAGAGTCACCAGAACTTTCTCGTATTTTTATTTTTTTTATTTTGTCAAATTCCATTGACAAATTCTTGAATTAATTTTCAACTTTGTCAATTTTCTCTTCGACCTTTTCGAATTTTCCTTCAAAATTCTCGAACTTCCCGTCAATCTTAGTCTAAACTGTTATGAGTTGTTTTTCGACGGCTTCAAATCTATCGTCAGCAACGAACTTGTTTTGCAACGGATTATGATTTCTTCGCCCGCAGTTGGATATGCCAAGTGAGCTAGTCGTTTGATGCAGGCTTGAAGCTGCTGAAGAGTTTCACCCCGTTTCTGAACTCTGGTGTTTAGTTGAACTCTAAAGACTATTTGCATATGGCCATCTCCAAATAGTTTTTCAATGGCTTGGGAAAATGCACTAAAGTTGCCATGCATCTCTGCTGTCTTCAGTTTGCAGTAACTCAGCAGCAGGTCCTCAAAGAGCCAGTGTAAGTGCAACAAACTTGTTTTCATCGTCCCAGCCGTTTATCATTGCTGCTGCTTCGAATTGTCTCTTATAGATTGACCAAGAAGTTTGTCCATCAAAAGTTGGCGGATGCATTTCTTTTCTCTTCAAAGAGTCACAAAAACTTTCTCGTACTTTTATTTTTCTTATTTTGTCAACTTCCATTGACAAGTTCTAGAATTTATTTTCAACTTTGTCAATTTTCTCTTCGACCTTTTCGAATTTTCCTTCAAAATTCTCGAACTTCCCGTCAATCTTAGTCTCAACTGTTATGAGTTGTTTTTCGACGACTTCAAATATATCGTCAGCATCAACGAACTTGTTTTGCAATGCAGCTTGTCTTCGAGAAGGTTCTTTTGTTCTTCAAGAATGCTGTTTCCAAGTTCTTCGAAAACATTCTTTTGCTCATTTCTTTGATCTTCGAAACGTTGAGAAGTTTCGTTTGTTCATACTTTTGTTCTTGTCTTCGATCTTAGAAACGTTCTAGAAGTTTCGTTTGTTAATTTTTTTGTTCTTCTCTTTGCTCTTCCAAACGGGCCAGGAAAAGAGCCTTCATATTGGAGAAATCATTGTTGCTACTTACTTGTTCTTCTGCCATTTCTATTTCCATGTCGTCTCATTGCTTCTTGCAGACGAATAATGAGGTCATTTTTTGTTACAGCAGTAGGAAGACCCCGTTTGTTCAGTGCAGCAACGAAGCCCCATTTTTACACAATCACTTTTCACTAAAGTTTAATTTAATTACACTTCTGACACCAATGTTAGGTTTTATCTAGGTTCGATTTGTTCATTAAAACTTATTTTCGTTTTAATACAACTCACTTTACGTCTTTTCACTTTTAATTCCACTTAATGTTTCAAAACACTCTTTATTTCCTTTTTACTTTCTTTATTTTTAAATTCAAACTTTATCACTTTCAAATTACCGACTTGTACACGATTAATTTCAAATTCAAATTGATTTCTTGCCGCATGGTGCACTCGTATTTATAGTGGCTGCACCATTCAGCACTCTGCTTTAGAATCTTTTAGTACAGTGCCAGTCAGAGCCTTCTGGAGCTTTCTAGTTAAAAATTGCGTTTCGTTAACTTCGTTGTACAGCGGCGTTTGTGGCTGTCACTTTAAGTTGGAATCACAATGGTAAGTTTACGCATCGTAAAACACGTTACAATATGTTTATTTCATGATTTTTATATTAGGAACCTTCAATATTGGAGAAGAGCAGCATCTATTGGGCGATTCAGATTATCCATTCACACAATGGTTGTTATCTCCCTTCAAGGACAACGGACGTTTGAGAGTTGAGCACAATATTTTTAACAGAATCCATTCAAAGTGCCGAGTTAAAATTAAAAATGCGTTTGGACTGCTCAAAGGCAGGTTCCGTTGGCTGTTTCATATAAATTGCCTGAAACCGGCCTCAATAGTCAAATACATGATTGCGTCCTGCATTTTGCATAATATATGCATAGCCAGTAATGACATTGAGGAAGATTTCATGGTTGTTGCAGATTCGCATACCGATGATACTGCAGACACCGATTCTTTTGATCTTCATACCGCACAAACTAAAAGAGACAGTTTACTTTACACTTAGTTTAAAAAAAAAGTCTGTTGCTTATTTATTATATAAAAAGTATAACTTAAAAACATAAAACAAGATTTCACTTCATGCGTATTTCATTTTACTTAACAAAAACAAACTTAACATAATAAATAAAATTTCTACTTCCTACATAATTCCATTTCACATTATATTTCACTTAACATTATAATTAACACTTTGTCATCTTAACATTGAGTTTATATACATAGAGAAATCATGTGGAAGTTTCAAACTTTGATCGTAGGATGTCGTTACTATCGACTTGTTTTTTTTACTCTTGTAGCAATTATTCTAGAGTTAAAAGGCAAGAAAAATAAAGAAAAACAAATACAAATATATGCAGAAGAATTTTGTTCGGTTAGGTTTGAGGGATTTTCTATACATGGAGTTATTGCAATAATAATTACTCGATATACTCATTTAGCGACATCTACTTTGGTGAGAAGCCATCTTTATTCCTCTCTGTGTATAAACTCATATTTGGTATGTTTGTTAACTATATTCGTCTAGAAACGTTGCGCGACGAAGTAAAACGTTTCTTGATTTCGCGTTTGTTAACTCAAAAAATTGCTAAAAGAGAGCACAATAACGGAGAAAAACATTTCCCCTCCATTGAAAAAACTTTCAACCTTCTGCTACTCAAATTTCTGGTTGCAAGAAATTCAGCTTCTGTCAAAAAATGTGATGCTTTTTGTTGTTGCTTTTTGGGGGTTGATTATTCAACGAAATGCAAACATGGAAAAATAAAATAAAACTCGTGCTTTTCAGTGTTCTGTGAGTATTTATTTATTTTATTTATTTATTTATTTCAACTACGGACGATATGTCAAGGTGTTTAAAATAATTCACAATATTTACATTTGTTATGTTTTTTTAAGTAGCATTAAGGTGCAGCAACATTAATTTTCAGAATTACATGTATTCATAGTTAATAGTGATTACCTGTGATCGTCGTCGAGACAGGACATGTTTATTAAGCACACACAATAATCCACAGTTAAATATTTTTTTTTTTATATTTTTTTGATTTTTAATCTATACAATAAAGTGACTGGTTTGCAAACGCATAATAAAAATCAATGATTAAACTAAAATTTGTTGTGCTGATTGTAAACTGATTTTCCTTGGCCCATGTGTTAACATTCAACCTGCTGATATTAAATATAATATCGAACCAATTTAACTCATCGATGTGATAAATGCACTGTTTTACGACGAAGCACATTGCAACAACAACCTTTAACACACGTCAATGCTAAAAATAATGCACAATAGACCATATACCCAAGAGTTCAATAATCCTGCGATTGCTGAACGAAGAAATCTTAAGCCTAAAAAAAGAGAGCTGTCGTGGGACCCCCGTCAGGAACGAAGTTCTTTACGTTATGTTTGCTCTGCCCTGCGCTGCTCTGACCTGATTTTTTGTTCCTATTTTTTGTTAAATAAAATCGATCGAACGATCGTCGTTTTACAGATGCTTTCCCTATCTTTCACATCTTAATGTAAAGCTGAGCATAATGTTAAAACGACGACCGTTCAATCGTTTTATGTCGAATTCTTTGGGAATAAAAAGTTTACTTTTTTTCGTACTAGTTGCTTTTTTCGGAAAAAAGTCAATAATCATGATCCATGGTCCAAAAAAAGTTGATTTTTTCCCCTCAAATCAGCTTTTTCTGAATCTTGATTTGGTACCAAGATTCAAACTATTTTTACACACACCAAATATAAAGGGTTTTCCAATAAGGTGTTATTTTGATATTCAAAGAAAAATGGCATTTTTTGAGATAAATGATCGGATGTTTATTTCATTATTCATAAATTATCTTAGGTACATATTTTTTTTTAAATTTTTGTCTGAAACCAAAATGTTAGGATGCACTCAGTAGCACTAACTCATTAAGAGTCAGGATGTGCATAAATTTTGCCTCTGAGTCAAACAGTTCGTACATGGCACCAAAATATTTTTTAGACATTACCTAAATTTTCATAAAAAAATGAAAAATAAACGAAAAACTGGGTAATGTCATGAACATATTTTGGAGCCATGCCCGAACGGTTTGACTCAGAAACAAAATGTATGCATTTCCTGATTCTAAATGAGTTAGCGCTACTATTTGCATCATTACATCTTGAATCTAGACAATATTAAAAAAAAGTTACTGCAAAAGCAAATATGACATCAAAATGTCCTCTTAGTGTTATAACAATAACATCAAGATTCGTAAAAAATATCATTAAAACAGAGCTTAAACCAAAAAAAGCTCCTGGTTATGACAAAATCTCTAACAAAATAATTAAAAATCTTCCTAAAAATTGTTATACTTTCCTTAGTATTCTTTTCTACAACTGTCTCCTGCTAGGTTACTTTCCCATAAGATGGAAAATAGCAAAAATTGTCCCCATTCCTAAGCCCAGTAAACCACTAACAGAATTATCTTCATATCGCCCCATAAGTTTACTAAGTTGCTTAGGGAAACTGTTCGAGAAAATAATCTGTCATAAACTGACAGAAATCGTTGACAACAAAACAACATTCTTCGACTCATCAGATATGTAGACTTACCAAAGATATTCATGAAGCACTTAAACAAAAAAAGTCCGTTGGAATGGTTTCCTTTGATATAGAAAAAGCATTTGACTGCGTCTGGCACGATGGTCTTATTCATAAGCTTCTAATATACGGTCTTCCAAGTTTTATTATAAAGATTATTAAAATTTTTTGAAGTGAAAGAAATTTTTTTGTTGAAATTGCTGATGAAAAGTCTCCTTTGTATAAAATTAAAGCGGGTGTTCCTCAGGGCTCAACCCTCTCCCCCCTTCTGTATAACATCTCCCCCCTTCTGTATAACATATATGTATGTCTCTGACTTTCCTGCATTAGACCACTGCAAAAGATCATTTTTCGCAGATGATATATGTATTTATAGCATCTTGGATAGCTGCCAACTTATTTTGAATAACCTCCAAAATGCTCTTGATTCGGTGCAATTTTACTTTTACAGATGGAAAATCAAAATAAATCCTTTAAAGACCCAAGCATGTTTTTTTTACAAAGAAATGTAAGCAAAGCAACTTGCCCCAAACTAATCTAACGGTGTGTAATTCTCCAGTTCAATGGGAAAAAACTATTAAATATTTAGGACTTACTCTAGATAAAAGCCTAACGTATGCAAGTCAAACTTCCGAAAGTGTAAGGAAAGGTCAATTTCTTATCAAAATCTTGTTTCCACTTTTAAACAGAAACTCTCATCTTAGCATTGAAAATAAATTATTAATTTATAAAGTGGTTTTCCTACCGGCTATGTTATATGCATCTCCATGTTGGTTTAAATGTGCAGAGTGTCATTACAAGAAAATTCAAGTTTGTCAAAATAAGATACTCAAAACAATCTTAAACCTGCCTTGGCATTTCTCAACGATTGGGTTGCATGAAATTGCGGGTATCCCAACCATAAAAGAAAATTGTTTAAAAGTTTACGTAAAGTTAATATACAGATGTATATGTAATGAAAATACAGTATAAAATAACATTGCCGCATAACTTGTATTAGTTTTATTTTAGCTTTAAGTATTTATTATTTAGTCTTAAGTTAATTTTAGTAAAATTACCAATGAGTTTTTGCACAATTTTTCTCAAAACAACAAACACTAAATTAAATATCTTTCCGTATTATTAAAAATTTATAGTTGCTAAGAATATATATATTATTCTCATCTCTATATTATAATTATCCGAATGCATTGTAAGCAAAATGTTGACACTTAATAAACAAATCAATGAAATGAAAAAAAAAAATGAAACCAAAATGTTATGATGTCATCAGTAGCAATAACTCATTAAGAGTCAGGAAGTGCATAAATATAGTTTCAGACAAAAATAAAAAAAAACAGAAACGGCAGCCACTGGAGCAATAAGCACTTAACCAAATCCATATAATTTTTTTTTCAGTTTTTGTTTTAATACCTATTATGCAGGGTGATTGGTATAAGGTGCAACAAAAAGTTTGAGCGTGTAGGTGGAGTTAAGACAAGAAAAAAATCGTACAGGAGGGGGCGTCTATTTCCCCTAGTTTAGGCAGGAGGGGCAATTTTCTAAAACCAGAAAAAAAATATTTAAAAACAACGGTGAATGATACAAAGCCTTGTTATATTTTTTTGGAAATTCAGTAAACTACTCTTTTATTTAATTTTTAAATTAAGTTATTTAAGTGAACAGTTTTAAAAAAAATTAATTTTCAGGCTGCAAATTTTGAAAAAAAAACTAAAATAAAAAATTTTAAACTAATTTTTTTCAAAATTTTATGTAATTAACTATTATTTTTATTTTCAAAATTCAATGCTCTTATTAATTTTTAGTCAAAAACAGAAAACAGGATGCCAAAATGTATCTTAGTTTATTGAAGTTATTTGTTGAAGCTCTTGAAATAACCAAACGAAATTTTAAGTAATAACAGAAAGAAGATATTTATTGAGAATGAAAACTAAAACAATAAATCGTTATCAGAAAATTATTTGATAATAATATTACAACTAAATTGACAACAAAAATAAAGTACAGTATAACAAAATCAAACTAGTTATTTCTCAAAACTTGAATTTACTACTTTCAACACTCCCACTTTTTGTCAAATACTCCCATTAAAGATCCTAGAAAATGAAACCGTTCTCTTGGTAATGCCTTGGTTAAGATATCGGCAATCATGTCTGTTGTTGATACATTTTCCAAATTGAAGTATCCCTCTTCGAATCTTTCACGGATGAAGTGATACCTTACATCAATATGTTTACTGCGTCGATGAAATTCTGGATTCTTTATTTAACAAATCGCACTCTGATTGTCCATGTAAAACGTTGTATCATCCTTTATTTTGTTTGGCATTATTTCTTCAAATAATCGTTGTAACCAAACTAGCTCCTTTACTGCTTCAGATGCTGCTACATATTCAGACTCTGTTGTAGAGAGTGACACGCACTTCTGTCTTGTACTGCTCCAACTGATTATTCCGTCATTGTACTTAAATACAAAACCTGATGTCGATCTTCGTGTGTCAATGTCACCAGCGTAGTCGGCATCACTAAATCCAAATAAATGATGACCTGTATTTGTGTTGTACTGAATTCCATAGCTTGTTGTACCTTTGAGATATTTCAATGATGTAAATCGAACGACTGGGCTGAATGTTTCTAAATGATCAATCCCGTACTCCTGATTGAATCCACGACACACTAATCGTGCCTTGAAGCGTTCGATTGAATCATCCGGGTTCCTCTTCATTTTAAAAACCCATTTGTTGTCAATTACCTTTTGGTTTGTTAGTTTTTCAACTAAAGTCCAGGTTTGGTTTTGCAAAAGTAAATCGCACTCCTCCTTCATAGCTTCCAACCACTTGTCTCTTTCCTTTGAACATATAGCTTCTCGTGGGCTCTTCACTGATCGCCAATAAAGCCATTGCTATGGAAGCTCCTTCTTGACGGTTACGTAGTCTTTTTTCTAAAATATTAGCTTCATCAATTTTTGCTTTTGGAATTGGTTGACTTGGCATCCTTTTTGTTGCTTGCTGGTTTTCAGGTTGATGATCATTTTGAACCTCCAAAGCGTCATCATATGGAAACATTATTAGTTTCTAGTTCCTCTTCGATATCGTCATCTTCGTCGATAAAAGTTACTGTAGATCATTCTTCTGCCAAAAACCTTACATAATGTACCACTGAGACACAATTCGATTCATCAAGAATTCGAATTCCTTTTTGGTTTTCATCATATCCAACAAAAAGACATTTTCTTGACTTTGGGTCTAACTTTTTACGTGTTTGCTTTGGAATATGAACTTAAACCCGTTTGTTGTATCAGAGTTCATATGGAGTCTTGTCTTTTACAGTACTGGTTCCTGTACTATTCAAAACAAATACAGCTATCTGTACTGCCTCAGCCCTCAGTTTAGGATTCAGCCCTTTTGCATAAATCATAGACCGAGCTGATTCCATGATGGTGCGGTTCTCACGTTCAATACATCCATTTTGTTCAGGAGTGTATGCAACGGAATGAAAGATACCATTTTCTTCTAATAACTTCTTGAAGACATTGTTCACAAATTCTAGGCCATTATCAGTTTGAAGAATCTTAATTGGATGCCCACATTGTTTTTCAGCTATCTTCAAAACTATTTTAAACTTTTCGAAAGCCTCAGATTTATTTTTCAGGAAGTAAACAAAGCGAAACTTTGAGAAATCATCTTTAAAAAGTACAAAATACCTTGATCCACCAAGTGAACTTTCCTCCATAGGTCCACATACATCAGCATGGATGATTTTACCGCACTTTAGAGATCTGTCTGGTCTAGAATTGAAACTAAGCCCATGTTGTTTCCCATATGCGCACCCATCACAGTGAAAGCTTTCATCTATGAATCTTATGTTATTGTTTTTCAAAAAATTTCGAACATGAGGTAAATTTTGATGTCCTAGACGTTCATGCCAGATGCGCAACGTATCACTTTTCATAGCCACCATTGATTTGTCGGAAGTTGGCTCAATTATCTTGAAAAGCATTTGAAACATACCACCTTTTCTTGCTCCCACTGCCACAACAGTTTCGCCATCGAACAACTTGAAAGAATCTCTGTTTGACCAGCTTATGTGGCCATTATCCATGGCTTTAGTTGAAGAGAACAGATTTGCATACAAACTTGGTACATACAAAACATTTTGTATTATCTTCCCTATCCATTCAGTTCCATTGTATGACAACACCTTCAGATCGCCTCTTCCAACAGCATGCATCAGCTTCCCATCACCAAGAACAACATCGACTGGTTTATCCAATTCAGTAAACGTCATAAGCCAATCACGACGTCTAAACATGTGATTAGTAGCACCTGAATCTACGTACCAGGCATCAGACATTCCCAGAGATTGAACAATTTTACTGAAAAATACTTTCTCCCCGTCTGATCGTGTTTGTTGTTGTACCTTACAATCACGTTTCCAGTGTCCAGTTAAACCACATTTGAAACATTTGCCAGGTCGCTTCAGTTTGTCGTTCTTCTTTAAGCTTGGTAAACTTTGCTTCTTGAACGCACCAGTGCTACGCTTTGCCAGTAAAGCTTCACTCTTCATTACTTCACCTAGATGAATATTATCAACTCCAAAACGACTTTCTTCAACCAAGAGCCGGTTCGTCAAGTTGATAATTGTTTGTTGTTCCTTAGCTGTTGAATCCCATGCCGTAGAAAAATGCCGGTACTCAGATGGCAGCGTCATCAATATTTTTGTAATCAGCATACTTTTGTCTATGATGACACCTGCTATCATTAATTTTTGTACCAAATTTTCTAAAGTTGAAATGTGTGTTGCAATATCATGGGCTGGGTTTTTCTGGTAAAGATAGTACTGCTCTTCCAAAAGATGCTTGGCTGAATCATTGGTTTGCTCGTAGATCGAATGCAACTTATCCCACATTTCTTTAGATGTTAAATAGTTACATAAATGAATGAGAATCGCAGATCCGCACGAGTTAACAATAATTTTCTGAGCCTTTGCATCATTTTTAGACCATGCTGCCAATTCAGGTGCTTCAGCTGTTGCTTAATCTATTGAAGTTATTTGTTGAAGCTCTTGAAATAACCAAACGAGATTTTAAGTAATAACAGAAAGAAGATATTTATTGAGAATGAAAATTAAAACAATAAATCGTTATCAGAAAATTATTTGATAATAATATGACAACTAAATTGATAACAAAAATAAAGTACAGTATAACAAAATCAAAGTTGTTATTTTACAAAACTTGAATATACTACTTTCAACATAGTTTTTGAGAAATTAAAAAAAATTCAAAGTAAAACTAGTAAGTAAAGCAAAAAGTTAATTCGTTTTTTTTTATTATTTAATAAAATCGGATGGTATGTAATAAAAAATAAAAAAAGGATAATTCCTGAGAAGGTCAAATTTGGGAAAACCAAAAAAAAAGTGTTTTTCTTGGAAAAAAATACTTCTAGTTTTTCTTAATTTCTCAAAAACTAAGATACATTTTGGCATCCGGTGTTCTGTTTTTGACTTAAAATTAATAAGAGAATTGAATTTTGAGATTGAAAATAAATTTATTTAAAACTGTACACTTAAACAACTTAATTTAAAAATTAAATAAAAGAGTAGTTTTCCGACTTTCCAAAAAAATATAACAAGGCTTTGTATCATTCACCGTTGTTTTTAAATATTTTTTTTTTCCGATTTAAGTCAATGTTTTAAAAAATTGCCCCTCCCGGCTAAACGGGGGGAAATAGACCCACCTCCCATATGATTTTTTTCTTGTTTTAACTCCACCTACACGCTCAAGCTTTTTGGTGCATCTTATACCAATCACCCTGTATATATTTTACAGTTTTCGTTTTAATATTTATTATATATGTTATATGTATGTACACTGTACACTCATACATTTTAGAAACATTTATAAATACATTCTAGAAATATTAAATATCTGACTATAGTTTTTAATCTTTTTATATAATGCGTTTGATTATTTTATTATTTAGGCTTGGTGGAATAGAAGGTGCAATACAGTTGTTGGTGCGGGCCTGGTGATGTTGCTTCAATTTCATCGCCGAAGGCGGAGGTGTTTATATTTTTATAATGCTTTTTCTCTTACCTTCTCGCAAGAGCAACAACTATCTGGCCTCCTCCAAATGTGTAACTGGCACGACTTTTCCAAATTGATTATTTTGAAACACAATGGGCACTTGCACTTCAAGGCATATTTTCCCACATTTTGCGATTATATTTTGCGAATGGCTATTCATTATAGAAAATAGTTGAATTCGCTAGTGATATCGTTCGATTCGCTATAGTGGGCCTAAATAACAAAGACCTCACTCGAAGATCCAAACTATGATAGTATAACTGATCTACTTGTCTTTCTCTATGATGCGTAGACGCGAAAATTGTCTATTGTATCGAAAAGAATTCCATTGGAACGAAAAAAATCCATTCTTTCGAGACAAACTAAAATAATTATTATAAGTTTTTTTTCACATTATTTAAATTTACAATCATACCAGGACATGTTGCTAATTCAGTGTGACCTATTGGTGGTGTTCCGTCTTCCCCACGTTCTTCATCAGACACCCATACAGCATGGCAGAGGGAATCAGGTTCAAGTGAGTTGTATGCTGCTCCATTCTAAAGCAGCTTCGTTGCATCGAAAACTAAGGACAAATTAATATGATTATTTTGTTATTAAAACAATGAAATAACAAACTTACACCAGAAGAACCATAAACTGATTTGGGCTTCCATCGCGAATAATGCGAATGTGTTTTATTTCTGAATGGCATGAAGCAACAAAATTAAGTAAGTCATGTCAACTAAGACTGGCTATTCATGCACTTAAACTGTTCTGTTGTTGTTGTACTGTTCGTTATTATTGCAAGAATTGTACACAAATTTTATATTTTAGAATTGTGTTGTTTAATGTTATCAAATTCGGCATCCAACAAGGCGAAAAAGGTGGAAAATCGAAATAAATGTGCTGGTGAACCTTATCAGATTCCACTGCCTACTGTGTTGATTAGAATCCTTCCTGAAGCAAAGCCATTTTAAATCTAAAAAAATACGGAATTTGCCTTTAAATTGATTAAAAATTAAGAATTCGTTGTAGGGCCTTACCAGTTATGTAGATCCGCAAAATGTTGTTAATTCTTTAAAATTAATTTTAGAAGAAAAAGAATGGTTTCTATGCAAACCATCTTCGAGAGACGTTACAGAAAATAAACAAACCATCTAAATGTCATCTTCAAATGGGCACACAAAAACTGTTATGTATGGGATACACTCACTGATCTCAATATATAACTGGATAGTGGATAGACACCAAAAAATTGTGCCTATTTGAAGAATTGTTTTACAGATAAACAAACCAAAATCGTTTGTTTATCTATATAACAGTATTCCAGTTTAGGACAGTTTCTCAACCGCCAAAATGGTGTGTTGTTTACTTTTGTGGCTGGTGCTCGTGGTATTAATAAGTTTTTAATTTTGCTTTTTTATTTTTTTTTCGCGGTTTTATTTCACGTACATAATAAATTAGAAGTCGGTAGAATAGTGAACGCAATTATTGAAAAAAAAAGTGAACGCAGATATTGGAAAAAATTCTAATAAAATCTTCCAAAAGAAATCTCCGCCCTTTATTTCTTTAGAAACTGACTGCATACATTAAATTACTTTTCTTTTTAATTTCCCTATCAGTTCGAAGAAACATTCCCCAGGATTTAGATTTCACGCGTCTGCCATCGAGTCCTGTGTCTGCCTTTAAGATGCCAAAAGAAATCAATTCTATTTCGCAACCCATTCGTACTCAAAAGAAGGTTGTCACCCTCACCGAGAATAGAAAAGCACCATCAAAATCCAGAAAGAATCAGCAAAAAGCTGCATTTAATGCTTAGAATGACGACAACATAGTAGGTGATGGTAAAAAAGTTTATTAATAAAAAACAATCTGCAAGGCGAGCGAGAAAAAATCGAGATGCTGTAGCTGGGTTGACGACGAGTTGGACACAATGTGTCTGCAAATCCACCAGCAAATCATGGTAAGTTATTATTCGATTTCTCATTTCATTAATACATTCGTAAGTTCTTTCAAACGAAGGATTTAATAGTGGTTTGGAAGAAATTCTTAAAATATGTCAGTATGAAGACAAACTCAAACTTCACATTCCCAGCAAGCAAATCACGGAACGGAATCTATTCTCGGCGCTTATTAACGAAGATCTCTACAACATAGTAGCCCCTTTTGATTCGCCCAAAGAACGATTGCAAAATATTTGAATCGATTTGGATAGTGTATCGGTGTCTGGATATTTAGAATCGGTAAAAACACGAAAACCAAAATTCACAATTCAAACACCAAGAGCAAATCGTGGGGAGAAACCATTAGAAGTTGCTAGTCCAACAAGAACATCGAAATCCACGAAGGAAGTTAGAAATATCGGTGATATGAGTAGAACGCCAACAAAAAATACGGGTTTTTAAAGTCATTGTAAGTTTTATCTTTTTTGGAATGCATAATGTTTTGATTGAATATATTTTCTTTCAGTTTGTGTAGGAAAATGCCATCCAGACGCACTTTATTACAGAGACAACTTTAGACTGAAAAAGGAGGAACCATTGTATATAAATATTATAGTATTGGCATGAATCTGAATCTGGTATTTCTGCATCAGGCCACTGGAAAAAAGAGCCCACCGAAAAGAAGACATTGTTAGTCTTTTTTTGTGTTAATCGTGCGAAAGAGATGTTTAATTTGTTTTAGGAATTCAGTCAGTCATTAGATGTCAGTCGGTTTAGTACGTGCGATCGGTTCGTTAGTCGGTTTCGGAAATAAAAAAACTACATTAAGTTTCTTTCGTTTTTATAATATCATTTGTGTCTTTAGAAAAATATACCATGTTCTTAAGTGTTATAAATTGGAAAATGTAATATAAGTATTATTTTATACAAAATATTTGTACTATATTGATTTTAAAGCGACTTAAAGTTGAATAATTGAATGGCATTGCACAACTTCATTTATGCTTAAAGATTAAATTCACTAATCGTATAGTAACTCATTTTATATGTTGTATCTATGTACATAGCAGAATATAATTTATGTAGGTACTTCTTTCATGTTATAACGCAGTCCCTTATCCACTTTCTTTTATAACACTTCATTTGATCGTCTTTTTGTCACACATGATATCTACGCACGAAATGTTAATGATCAGCAGCACACTTGTGTAGGAATTCTTTTTCTTTTTTTATTTGTTTCTTCGTGAATTCGTGAGAAAAGATAACGATGATCCACTACAATTAAAATCGAAGTGCACATTGTGTACTGCATTTGATTTAATTAAACTCATCAGTTTTTTTGTTTCAGGCGGTGCATTTGAAGGAATTGTCGATGACACAATCTCACCTTTTGGTTACCGAAAGGGCGAAGGTATTGACGCCGGATGTGGTGAACTTGATTGGATTTGCAGTAGAGACAAAGCCCGCACAGATCCATTATTTGAAGCCCTCAATCTTATCGATGGCAAGATTTCTGGTGCTGGTAAGTTCTTTTATAGTTTGCATTAAACAGAAAATTGTCTATTTACATACCTAAATATTTTTTAATTTCAGCTACCAAACAGGAACTGATCAAATCAAAACTACCCAACTCAGTACTGAGTAAAATATGGAAACTTTCTGATGTGGACGGTGATGGCTTCCTGGACGTTGATGAGTTTGCTCTAACTATGCATAATAACGGTACCTACCATATAAGCGTAACCAATTATTCCATTGTTCTCGAAGAAAATACGATCAATTTCTATAAAATTTAATGCGAGTGGTTTGTTGCTAATGTTGATGTCCGCCATCTATTTTTTTTTTTCAGAATCAGCTTATTAACGGTACCTGCCATAGAACCGTTTTTTATTACTCCGACTATCTTTTGAACGGCCTCGCTGACTTTGACAAAATTTAATATTCTAAAACGACTGCTAAA
This sequence comes from Baccha elongata, assembly GCA_951217065.1. Lineage (NCBI taxonomy): Eukaryota > Metazoa > Arthropoda > Insecta > Diptera > Syrphidae > Baccha > Baccha elongata. The sequence continues at coordinate 79,199 of CATNUY010000397.1, read as the reverse complement.
CTTAAATAATACTCCAAAAAAAATTGAAAAAAGTAATTTTTGAAAAAGTTTTTATAAATCGTTAATTCTAGTTTTCTCGGAAAAATACTAGGTACCTATCAATTTTGATAAAATTTCATGTGATAATATGTTATTACAGCTAATTACAACTGATTCAGCTCAAAGTTTGTTAAATTTTATTTTCCATTTCATTATCAAAAAAAAAACTCATTTTGTTTGTACCTATTTATTTCTTGTAATTTGTTGTATTTATTTCAAACGTAAACATAATTGTAATACATGAATCAAAAACAAAATTTTCAGACATCTTTAATTGCTAAGTTTAAAAAAAATTCTTTTTAGGAGGTTCGTTATCTTTAATTCTTTCTGGTTGTTTCATTTTTCTGCAAGAAATAATCGCTTTTATGGTTATTTTAAGACACAAAAATAAAAAAAAACGTCCAGGCATATTAATCACAAAATACTCAGGTAGGTATATAGAGGTACATTTTTAATGTGGTAGCCAACATGTTTAACAGATTATTGTTTTTTTTCTTTGATTAAAATTCTGTGGTCAGATGGCTCTAAATTTGAAGTCACTTTTCAAATTTCACGTGGGAACATTTTTTAAAAAGTTGATTGTTATAAAAAAATCAGAAAATTGTTTTTTCAAATTATTTTCTTACCAACTATTTTCATTATAATATGTTTAAATTTAAATATGCTCCCATGTACAAATTCAAAAAGTGACTTATAACATTTAGTTATCTGGCCTGGACACAGAATTTCTGCAAGTATAGTTGGCATATCGAGAACAAGCCTTGACAAAGCAGAAAGAACTGTGTAAGGTAGGTAATATAATACAAAAAAGTTTACAAATCGTAAAAAAATTTACCTACCCATGACTTTGCAATAGGTATGCGTATGGCAATCACGATTTGGTAACAACATACACTTTCCACCCACAAATATAACCCAATGGTAAGAGAAGTATCCTTTTTTCATATTTGGATACTTCGCAGCTGCAGAATAAACAAAATTCATCAATACTTACTTATTGGCCTTTATTTTGCTTCCACACACTAAACACCTCCTGTAAACAAAATTCATACCTACTCACCCTGCAAAAGCGCATATTTTCTGAGAAAAGTTTTGAGATCTCTAAGTTTGAATGCAGTTTTGTAGGAGAGTTTATTCTGAATATAAAACAGATTTTGCGGGAAATTTGGTCTTGTGCAGCAGCCGCCATCTTGAATTTAAGATTTATTCATGGTTTTACGTTTTTCTATGTTTGTGTGCGTTTTCATGAATTTTTTTTTATTTTTGTAGTGATAGTGTCTTAGAAGTTATAAGGAAAAAAACGAATAAAAAATAGACCTTGTCACATTAATTTTCGAATTGCTCCCTAATATTGTAGAAATATTGAGTACCTACCTATACCTATTTACAACTCATGTTCTCATACATATTTGAAGTATCTTTCACCGTTTCAGAGGTAGGTATACGTAAAAAACGTAAATGTGACATAGGTATCCTTGATGTAAAAGCGTTGAACATTGGTAAAAAAATTGCACTCAATGCAAAACTTTGTAAAAAATCAATTTTAAGACTATAAATAATTTTATTTTTTAAAATTAAAAAATGATTTTGAAATGTTATTTATCAAAAACCATTCGTTAAATCAACTAGCATCAAACATCAAATCAAAGGATGAAGTTTAACCTTTAAAACAAGATGTAATTTATTGCCATATTATTTTTGGTTAATTTTTAATAATTTTGTTTCAATTCTAAGTCGATATTTTTTTTTCAGTTGGCTCTCCTGCCTAAACAGGTGAAGATAGACCATTGCAATATTTCATACAATATACCTACCTATCTACCTATTTCTTATTTTGACCAAACCTAACTATTCGTTCTAGTTATTTAATGCATGTAATAAATTGATCATTTTTATTACCTATCGTTAAAACACAAAAATAACATAAACCTACATAATATGTAGGTATGTTAACCGATGCAGGTAAACATTCTTTTTATATTTCTAACATATAAAATACAAACTGACCTAATTTGTAACTTGCAATTTATCTGTTTTCAAATTGGTCGCAAAAAATCATATCCATCTATGATTATATAAGAAGTACCTATTAATTTTTTTTTCGAATCTTCACCTGCAGGATATACCAAATTCATCCCTACACTTGACTTGCCTTTTATTTAGCTGATGTATGACATAGCTGACATACATCCTGAAAAATAACATACAACCTTGCATTTTGTGTAAATTGTTTATTTCACGCATACATTCAAAAACGTTTCTTGAAGAAATAAATAATTCTCTGTTCCTTTTTTTATTTACCTTTGCAAGAACCAGTTTTATATTTCTATTTCCTAAATTCATCACTTTTTTTATTCAGAATCGAAGAAGAAACGTCATAAAAAATAAAATCTTTCAATCCCACCCACTTATAAAAATTTATTATAACGCGTTCTCGTTCTGTTTTCCCGCTCAAATTCTCCCCCATTGGGTTAGTACTACACCAGGAATATAGGAGTGCTGCATGGTTGTAGAGTGAATGTTGCTAAGGCATCTGAGCATGATATTATTATATAAATGTATATACAATGGGAGGAACTAGCTTCCAAGCTTTATGAACCTTACAACCATATGTTATTTAATAATGGACTTAACGTTTCTATTGTTTGGAACGAAAAACTTACAAACTGGTATCTAGTCTATGATACCAGTTCGTGTGTCCTGCGTAAAAACAACAACGTCAGTTCCAAGGACGAGGAATATAATATATATCGAATATAATTTTATACCGTTATGCCATGGAGGGTCAATTCTAAAAAGAAATACAAACAAATATATACTGTTAACTTCAAAAACAAAATAAAAACATATAAATATAAACAAATATTGCAACGAAAAATCATGTTTGTATTTCGAGCTGTAAGACATTTTGATATTATATTTGCTTATAGGTATGTATAATTTTATTATATAAAACAATTTAACTTTAATTTTCGAAAATGATTAACATATAATTTTGAGATATTTATTTCAGGATGAAAATCTTTAAACAGTATTAATCGGTAGCGCTGTGTATTGCTGTTGTGTAATGTGACATTAAATTTTACATTCAAACTTAAATCATAGGAAGGACTAATGTAACAGTCCTGCTACTCAAATATTAAGTATTTTAGAGAAATGATGTTCTAAAACTAGACGAGTCGTTTGTTTGTTTCTCATTATATTTTAAGGGAACCTGAGGAGGGATTTGAGGAAAGGCTCTTTAGTTGCCAGATACTTGCTTGGTGCGCTTGAGGGCACTGCCGGCTTTGAACCATTCGACTTGCTGTTCATTAAATGTGTTTAAATTTGATTTTGTCAACCTTGCCATCGGCATGCTTGATTTCACAGTCAACTGGTTTACCTGCTCCCAAACCATTCAAACCGACCAGGGAAATTTTGTCTGTTGGTTGGATCTGAAATTAAATTAAAATTTATATTAGTTCGAATTCTTTTCTAAGTTGTGTCCATTATATTATATACCTTATCATAATCAGCGGCATTGGCGAATGTTAAAGGAAGGAGACCTTGTTTCTTCAAATTGGTTTCGTGGATAAGGGCAAAAGATTTGACAGTAGTGGCACGACCACCTAAATGACGTGGTTCCAAAGCGGCATGCTCCCTAGATGATCCTTCACCGTAGTTCTCGTCACCTACAGCTACCCATTTGATACCGTTGGCTTTGTAGTCTCTAGCAACATCAGGTACTCCACCCCAGGAACCTGTCCTTTGATTCTTGATATTGTTCACTTTTGTTTTCTGAATTGGTAGCACCAATGAACATTTTGTTGGAGATGTTATCCAAGTGACCACGGTATTTTAACCATGGACCAGCGGCTGAGATGTGATCAGTTGTGCACTTTCCTTTAACTTTAATTAGAACGGTCATGTCGGTTAAGTCTTGACTGTTCCATATATCGAATGGATCTAGGAGCTGGAGACGCTGACTCTTGTGGTCAACGTTCACTTTGAGGTTTTTTCCGGTCTATAAAAAGAAAATATATTTGTCTTAAGATTGGAGAACAAAAATTAAGAGCTAAAACTTACGGTGGAGCATCATATGTATTCATACCGGGACCGAATCCCTTTGATGGCAGCTCATCACCGAATGGAGCATCTAATTTGAATTCTTTGATATCGGCACCATTCAAACTGTCGGTCAATGGGTTGAAGTCAAGACGACCGGCAATTGAGAGAGCTGTCAACATTTCGGGGCTTAAAATACAAATAATATTCATGAATCATTTTTTCTTGTGCGCAATAAGAATAAATATAACATGTACACAAATAGTAGACCATTATAAGAAAAAACTTAGATAACAAAACAACAGTTAGAACTGATATTAAAGAAGAAGTGAAAATAATCAGCATTTTTCACTGCCCATTTTATTCAATAAACAAAATTGAAACACATAAAAATCTATAAACTCGATTGCCAGGGTTATGTGTATAGAGTGATCTTTCCGTGTTATCGACGTCGCTTAATTTCTTGGACTGTATTATAAAATGAGAAATGGAGGTCGTATCTAGGTATTTCACCGTAGCCTTTTATGACAAGAAGTTTTTTTTTCCTCTTGAATATTTCTTGGTTTTAAATACCCATTTGATCGATTACTTTTTTCTTGAATGGCCAATTTGTATTTTCAATTGAGGAATGGTATTCGTTTTTCATCGCATTATAACATTTGGAGTCGCTTTGGTTCAATGTTTCCTAAACTACAATGGATCGTTAAGGGTAGGTGTGCCTCAAACCATAACTAAAAGTTCATGTAAATGAATTTCAATGTATTAGTACGACATTTTCTCTTCATTATTGGTACCCTCGCGCTCGCACAGTCTTGTTCTCTTTTCATAAGAATTTAGTTTTCCTCTCTCTACTCTAAACTCAAATCAAATAGCGCTGACGCAGCGGTAGCACTATGATGGAAGGGGCAGAGGAAGTAGTGTGGGTTTTTTATTTCTTTTTTTTTTGTCTTCTGCTTGATTTGTTGTTGTTCTTTTGAGTGGATCTAGTTTTCGAATTTGAAATGAATAAGTTCTTTTCTACCTAACTCAATCCAAACACGACACGATGAGGAAGGGTAAAACAGTGAAGGGGTATTCTCACTTTTGGTTTGATCCTGTGTGTTGTGAATCTACAAAGATCGGTCATCCACTTGTGGTATTTATGTGTTGTAGCGTTGTAGGTATTTGTATTCATAATAGGCAAGGAACATGATTGTAAGAAAAGGCAAAATGTACCTACATTGATATCGATTGTTGTTTTTCATTTTAGGTATTAGATGTAAGTTATTTGTGAGGTAGGTCAAAATCTGTTTGACGTGCTTTAAAATTTATTGCAACGAACGGGGGTGAATTTAGATGTAAAGAAGTTGATTTGATATGATTTTGCAATTGAATTGGAATTGTAGGTAGGTAGGTACATGCAGAATAACGCACAGATTTTATGATATTTGGAAAAACCCGCAGCAGGAAAAATAAGAAAGAGGTTTTTTGGTTTATCTACCTAAGCTCCAAAGGCTGCAAAAAGATTTTTGTGTGGTCTTAGAAAATTTTTATTTTGTGCGTAGACACCTACTAGAACATTTGTAGGTAACAGGTGCTTAAAGTGTCCTTCCTGGTTTATAATACATATGCTAGAGCCCGTTTGTGATTTCACTGCGAATATTGAAAACCTTGTAATAACCTAATAAAATATTGTTGATAATTAAATCTTACAAAACCATTCTTTTTGATAACTCTTCTTTGAAAAGTAGGTAGGTACCTACAAAATCATATCATTCCTTTCTTACTAATTGCGCGGTTTTCCAAGCATAATAAAATGTGTTCCTTTTTGCTGCATACTTGTCATTGATTTATATTTTTTGTAATTGCCGAGGACAAGAACCGCCAATCTGTCTACCTACAAATCGCTTACTTATTCTATCCAACCCATTTGTGTACACAAAAATATAGGTCAAAGCAACAACTATGAACATTATACATCTAAGCAAAGAGTTACTTACCTTTTATCTAGTTTTTGAAAGGGATATTTCCTTTTTTTTAGTCCAAATATATGGAATGCATTTTTCACAGCACGACGCATATTTTAATTGTTTTTTTTTTTTCACTCAAAAATGAAAAAGTATATTGTTTTCTTATGTACCACCACTGATCAAGAATTTAATGAGCCACAACACTTTATTTTTTCACAAAAAGTAACACAATTATCTGCTATAAAACTCGACTTTTTACAACCAAAAAGCAAAAATCATCTATCGATTTAATTAAATCACCAAAATTGTCTGAATCATTTAAATATGCAACGAACAATGAATTCATAGGAACAGCTGATTTTTGTTTTGATATTCAAATCCTCAAAAAAGAAAGAAAAAACAAATCAACGACAGATAAAAATGAGAACTAGGTACTCTCTTACAAAGAGGGTGCAAAAAAGAGGCTCTTTTATGATTTTGACGCCACCATAATTGTGGTGAAAATTTCGTGAATTGCAACTTTATATGTGTGCGTTTATAAGGAACAATTTTTTCAAAAAAGGTAAAAAAGATACTTTTTCAAAATAAGATAGTGGAGTGATTTCGAAAGTTATAATTTTTTTTTGTTGTTATATTGTACTATTCGTACTAGAATGTCAGTTTTTATTACTGACCATTCTGTTAATTTTCATTGAATGTGTTTGAACAACAATTGATACCAAGATGAAAAATTCCAAAAAAAATAGAAAAATAATAACAAAACGGTAAATGCTTTCCCTTCTTCAAAAAACGAGTGAGTAAGCTGACATATTAAACTGCAATTTTGAGCACATAAATAAATTAAAAAAAATAAAATGTTTCAACAGCGAATTTCTAAATTATACGAATGTTATGATAAAAAAAAGTTAAGCTCAATTAAAAAAAAAGAAGTGGCGTAAAAAAGCGTGCATGTGAAAAATATGCCATTTTGAGTTTTGGTGCTTTCTAGACCGGTATAATTAAATAAAATTCATATTCATCGCTGTCCTTGGTAGCATCTTGTTTCAATGATACAAAAAAAATTATTTCCTTGAATTCGGTTGAGGATTTTGGAAATTGCGCTTGTCTAAAGAAATAAATGGACCCCATGGTTGACCTAAATTTTATATATATAAAAAAAAAAAAAAATTGTTACAATAGCGAATAGAACTTATTTATTGTGATTAAGAAACTAAAGGAAAAAAAATAAAAAGTTACTTTACAGAAGAAAATTAATAAGAGATAGTAATTTGTGTCTAAATTATATGGTTAATACGTAATGTTTTACGTCTTTAAAATTTAAATATCTTCTTAAATAAATTTTTGATGATAAACATATCTGCACGCGTTTATTGACTAAATAATAAATTTTATTTGGTGAAATTATCTTGTGAAATGTGGAAGTTATCATACAATAAGTCAGCACATTACCATGAATTTGTACAGGAAACTCACCCTTAAACTCAGCAAATTGATGTTTACTAATATTTCATTACACATTGCAAATATGTACTTGTTTGCGAACATCAATTGAATTTGGGTCAATAAAGAAATGTCTGCTAGTAGATCAGCGGGGGAGACTGCATGATTCAAAAAATAAACATTGATTCCATTGTCGGATATTATGCAGTCCTTTTTCGAGGAGTTTTCGGTTTTAACTGCTGTTCTTGCCTGTGTACCCGTCGGAATCTCTTTCGTTTGTTAAAAAGTTGAAAACTTAAATTTGCTTTGGATATCGTTGAGTGCAAAAATGCTTTTCTTTTACCTTCACAACTCATCTACTGTTGCCGGTAAAATACATTTCAAACTCTATGTAAACATTTTTAACATCAGTCTTTGATTTTGTTATGTTATATAAACATATTTGTTTAAACTAGCCTACATTTTTAAGCATTCAACAAAATTAACAATAAAATAAACTTACCTTGTGACAAAGCAGTGGGTGGCAGGATTGGCGTCATTACGTCCGGTGAAATTACGATTGTAAGATGTTACAATTGTGTTTTTCTCACCCTTCTTGACATCCTTACGATCCCATTGACCAATGCATGGACCACATGCATTAGCCAACACAGTACCACCAAATTCAGACAAAATTGATGAAATTCCATCACGTTCAATTGTAGCCCGAACTTGTTCAGATCCGGGGGTAACATTGAAGTGAATCTTTGACTTAAGACCATGTTTCAATGCATTCTTGGCAATGCTGGCGCAACGACCCATATCCTCAGCTTGTTTGGCCAATTGTATTGGCTCTGTTTCATCTACGTTGAGTTTTGTGGGCAAGTCAAGAAGTTTATCTTTGAAGCAAACAATAACTGCGGTCATATTGTCACACCCAGTGCCGTCACCCAAAGTGTTTGGGGCAAGACATTTGTCAAATAGCTAAAAAAATACAAATAGTTGAGATTCATAACAAAATTATTTATCTCTAATCACTTACTTCTTCGCAGACTTCTGATACTTTTTTATTTTCATCTGAAAGTTTCTCACGTATAAACTGTACAACTTCTTCGCTGGACATAAAATTCCAGATTCCATCACAAGCGAGAATCATAAATTCATCGTCCTTATCTATGATCAGCTTTTTAACATCTGGTAATGCTGAGATGACATGTGTTAACCGAGTCGTTAGTGAAGCATGTAAAAATCTGGTCACTTTGTGGAATATAGGCCACAAACTTGAGAGACATTTTTGTCCGATTGAATTCAAGGCGATGGGATGCTTCGAAAGTTTCCAGATTCAACAAAATAGCAATATAGCAAAATGGCGCAATTCGTAGTTGTTTTTTTTTTTTTTGAGAAGAGACGTCAAAATTAGCACTACAATATCTTTGCTCTTTAGTACAAACTTGACTATTGCAGCGCCACACGGGTAGTCAAAAGTTATCTTTTCACTTTAGTACACGTATAGCCTTTTTAAAGAGCAAAGATAACTTAGTACTAATTTTGGCAACCCGTAGCGCATTTAAACTTTTCCATAGACGTGTGGCGCTGACTACCCATTTCGCATTTCAACTTTACCAATCCTCAACATTGGTTTCTCCGTTGAGCATGAACGAATAATACAAGATTACGACACTTTGGCATTTTCACTTGTGACGTAATTTTCACTCGTGACGTAATCACCTTGCACTCTTTTCTCATTGGTTGGGTTAAATCCATAACAATATTCCACCATTTAATTGTTTTTCTGTTTGTGTTTACGTCACAAGTGACAAAAACAAAACAACCAAAAGTTGAAAAAAACCAAGTGTCGTAATCTTCTTCATTCATGTCCATAGGGCTTTTTAGGTAACAACGATATATCTCTTTCTCGTTCGGAGAGCAGTGTCAAAATCAGCAGTACGCGGATGACAGCTGAAAATTTTTTTTATATTGGTGACAAATTGATTGAAAACAAGAGCGGACATTTTAATGCTGTGCGCGAAAATTGTCAATAGTATATTATTTAACTTTTAGGTCACGGAAATCTCAAATTTCACAGGAAAAAAGAGATTATTTATAAAATACTCTTACAAGATTTTGAGTTTAACAGTTTAAAAAAGCGCGATACATATTTCAATCTGTCATCCGCGTAGTGTGAGCTGCCATTTTTTTCTTTTGACAAGATGGTAAAATTCCCTATTGAGGATCGGTTAAGTTGAAATGCGCAACGGGCAGTCAAAATTAGCACTAAGTTATCTTTGCTCTTTAGTACAAACTTGACTACTGCAGCGCCACACGTAAGGCCTTAAAGAGCTTTAGCGAGTTTGTCGCCAATAAAACAATTTAGCTTCACAAAAACTAATTTATTAATTAGCATTAAACTTTAGAAAAACAATAGTAGTTGAAATAATATATACTTGAAGTTTTTTAGGATGAAATCGAAGATTTTTCTGCGTAGTTTGTCTAAACAACAGCAAGCCAAGGAATCGAATATTTCTGGGATACACAAACTGTTGGATTCAGTTTTTGAATTACATACGTGGCTCTATCTGGGAACTGTGATATAAAATCCAGTTGTCGCAAGCGGCGTTGAGGAGCTTTGTCCGAACGTTGCAGAAATGCATACGTCAAAGGCTTGTGGTGTGTCTGCACAACGAAGCGTCGACCATCCAGGATGTGTTTGAAGAATTGTATGAAAAGATGAATTGCCAGCAACTCACGATCATAAGTGCTGTGTCGAGTTTGTGCACTAGATAGTTTGCAGGAAAAAAATCCAATTGGTTCAATTCGTCCAGATTCTTTTTGCTCCAACTTGGCACCAACAGAAATGTCTGAAGCATCAGTAGTCAGCACCAACGATGCATTGTGGTTGAAATGCGTTAGCAAGGGTGTTTGTTTTAGGCTGTTTTTGCAGTGTTGGAACACTTCTTCTGCCAAGGGGGTCCACGGAACAAATCTTTGACGAATTCGTTTACGGGTGCTTGCATGTGAGCACAGTTTGATATGTAGCGACGGTAATAGTTTATAATTCCAAGAAAACGACATAATTCAACGATGGTAGTTGGTTTGGAATAGTTGGATATGGCATCGACTCTGTCTTCGGGTGGTCTGCAACCAAACTTGTTGATGGTCTGTCCAAGATAGGGAACTTCAGACTTCGCAAACACGCACTTTTTAATATTGACTATGAGGCTATATTCTTGAAGACGTTTCAGGACTTGAAGCACATGCTGTTGGTGTTCTTCCTCAGAATTGGAGGCGATGAGTATGTCATCGATATAGCAGAAAACAAAGTCTAAACCGCGAAGAACCATGTCCATGTACCTTTGGAATGTTTGAGTTGCATTTTTGAGTCCAAATGTCATGACTATAAACTCAAACAAACCAAAGGGAGTTGTGACGGCAGTCTTCTCGACATCCTCCGTAGCCATTGGAATTTGGTAATACGCCTTCTCAAGGTCCAGGATAGAAAACAATGTTTTGTCATGTAGATTCCCAGTGAAATCCATGATGTGTGGTATTGGATATCGATCTGGTTGTGTTTGGGCGTTTAATCGACGATAGTCACCACAACATCTCCATCCTACGGATTTTTTTTTTTTACGAGATGGATCGGACTAGCCCAGGTTCTGCTGGATACTCGACAATATCCTTTCTTCACGAATTCCTCGAAGTCAATTTTTGCTGCCTACCTGTGGTGATTATGCAGTTTTGCTTTGTGTTGGCCTTCGACTTGGAACCAGAATTGTCGCTGTTGGCCAGGATGAATTTGTTTACCAGACTAATGTAGGGTTCAGGTCCATTGTGGATAGCAATCTGGTGACATCAGTGGTATGTACCTGACCAGGCACAGTAAGTGACGTTGTCTTGTCGATGATTCGTTTGCCTTTCAAGTCGATTATGAGTCCATAGTGCGCGAGCAGGTCTGCCCCAATTATTGCTGTCTTAATGTCTGCAATGATGACTGGCCATTTTATTGTTCTCCGGAGACCGAGGTTCAACGTGAGGGTTTTGTGTCCATATGTGTTGATTGGAAAGTTGTTGCCTGGGAGAAGTGTTGTTTCTCCTTTGTTGGTTTTGCAGTCTCTAGAGCGAGGCAAGACGCATATGGTGGATCCAGAGTCGAGTAAAAATTTTGTATGCGTTTCCTTGTCAAAGATGTAGAGGCGGCATTCTCGGTCAAGATTTGAACTGTTGTCACCCGCCTTTTGTAACAACAGGCTTACTAGTTTTTTTGTGCGTTGTAATTGGAAGGTTCATTGCAATTTCGCGCTTTGTCACCGAATATTTTATGGAAGTAGCAAGAATCTGGATGTCTTTCTTTTGACTTGTCGTTCCTAGTTCTGGAGATCGATCTGCTTCTCGACTGACCTCGATTTTTGTTTTGGCCCAGTTTTAAATTTTTTACCAGAGCAGTCAAGGTTGAGAGAGTGATCTCGATCTCTGTTAGGCGTCGTTCGAGGGCGGTGTTGGCTCGAGCCTCCTCGGATACCTCTGTAGCAAAAACAGAACCAGTTGTAGCGGTCATGTTGTCCATGATTTTGTCTGCTATTTCAGAGAATGCTGTGAAGTTAATGTTGTAGCTTGCAGACAGAATGCCACGGACGTGGTTCGGCATTCTAGACATCCAAATTGTAGACAACATCTCATCCGTTACATTTTCTCCGGCCAGTCTTCTTATTTCCCTAAGAAGACTTGATGGTCGCTTGTCTCCGAGCTCCAACGTAGTCTTGAGCCGATTTAATTGTCGCTTCTTTGATTCCGTGAACCGTCCAATGAGTTGGGTTTTGAAGGCCAAGTATTTATTCGACTCTGGTGGTTTTTGGACCAGATCCGACTATTCATTGAGGATTTCTGGATCCAAAGCAGCTACAATTACGTTGAAATGACTGGAATCGCTTATTACTCGGTTGTTGTGGAATTGCGCTTCCACTTGCACAAACCACAAGGCTGGGTTAATCTTCCAAAATGGCGGAATTTTAAGATTTTTTATGGCAGCGATCTCTAGAATCTCGTTCGATGCTGCAGCTGCGGCTGTAGCAGATGAATTGTCCGCTCCATGGCCGTCTGCATTAGCAGGTGCTCTATCGCCATTAGGAGATGGCATTTTTGGAAGATTTCGACGGAAAAAAAGAAAAAAATTGGTGATAGATTAACAAATAGAAATTGTGATAAATCACGTCGGGGTCACCACTTTAGCGAGTTTGTCGCCAATAAAACAATTTAACTTCACAATAACTAATTTATTAATTAACATTAAACTTTATAAATACAATAGTAGTTGAAATAATATATACTTGAAGTTTTTTAGGATAAAATCGAAGATTTTTCTGCGTAGTTTATCTAAACAATAGCAAGCCAAGGAATCGAATATTTCTGAGATACACAAATTGTTTGATTCAGTTTTTGAATTACGTGGCTCTATCTGGGAGTGCAAATTGGTGTTGTTGTGATGATGTAGGAAAATACCTATACAACCCGCCAGAACAGTATAACAAATAATTGCATCCTACAGTACACAAATATTTTTACCAATAAACACACCCAACTTAAAAATTTTTCTTATGGGAGATTCAATTTATCCGCCGCACATTTATTTGATGCATAAATTCTACGAATTATAGGAACTTCTAAAATTATAGCAAAGACATCAATCTTAGCTAATACAATGACTACAAAAATGAATATAACCTACGTAAACATCTTCATCATCAATCATCAATCTTTTCTGCATAGGTAAAGTAGTATTTATTTCTAAGCGCGCGCAAATCGGCACACAGCTGGAAAATAAAGAACATGAAGAGAGACGACATTGACAACAACTAGAAGAGAAAGAACGAATGGGGAAAGTCTACACGTCGACCGTCTACATGGCGGACTATCATGTTTTTATAGTAGAGCTAGATAGAGATGAGAAATGACCACACGAAAAATAACCCAGTAAAATGAATGACACTGTAGGTAGAGTAGAAGAGTAGAGTCAAGAATAGAGCAAAATTTAGAGTTCAGATAGTTGCCTTGGTATTTATAGATGAGAAAAACGGAATCGCCTAAAATAAATCTTATTTGCGCTAGGAGTGATTTTGGTAACCACAAAAATTATTAGTCAAATGAAAACAGTCTTAAGACGTTAAGACAATTGATGGTAAAATTTTAGTAGTAAAAATATGAACGTTGATGAGAAAGTAAGATTCAAGTTCAGTCATCATCTTAAGTAGTGGCAGATAGCTAGTAAAGATAATCGAGTTAAATCTATTTAGATTTTATTGAGTCAGATATTTATAAAACTTAGATTTGATAGTAATGAGTATAGTTGCGACCGTAATTCGAAGCACAATGAGCAACAAGTAAGAAAATCACATTGAGTAAGGTTGAAGAAGTCAATCGAATCAATTCACAAATTTTCACTAGCGACTCACCACTATCTTGATGTGAGAATTTTGAGAACGCGAGATGAAAATTGGTGATTATTATCAAAAATATTATCCATGGCAATTTGAAACCTAAAGAGTACGCAACACATATATTTTAACGATCAAAATAAAATAAAATGCGTACAAACAAAAGGGGTACCGTTCAACCATGATGTATATGAAAGTTGGCAAATGACGTTTATGCTTTAATAAAGGCAGATGGGATATACAAAACGTCAGGACATGGTTAAAAATACTGGAACACGTACACACATACTTACCACACCGACAATGCGCATACAAACACAAACAAATTCAACTATACTTACCACTTTACAAATGACGTCTTCAACGCCAGAAAAACTATTTACCACAAAATAATACTTACCTTGCAAATGTAAACCGACAGTCCATCAACGAAATTGCACAGACCTGAATAGAAATAAAATAAACTAAAGATAAATAAACAATCAGTCCTACGACATTTATATGTTAAACATGAAAAATCCTACACGGAAACCTGTTAAGATTTATAAATTTAATTTTCATTCATACGCATTCAAAATGAAAGGCAATGCAACACGCGAACACAAAATATTATTTACAATACTTACTATACAATGAAACCCATACACATATACTTACACAACAAAATAAACATGTAACAACAAAATTATACTTACACACGGTTGAAAAACCAAAATAAAAAGAACGTCATATATTCGATCAGTCATGTCAAACACCGACTCACTTCAAACAGAAACTCTACCCTAGTGGAGAGAGCGGAAATAGTGAAGAACAAAACGGACACCCGAGCTGTGCTAAGATCTATTTTTCACAGCACATTTCTTTTGATTTTTCGACGCACAACGAATTGGACTTTAAAGTACAAAATAGTCCGCTTTGATCAAAAAAGCGAAAATTCATTCTATTAAATAAAAAAAAAAAAAACGAGGAAAAACCATAGAATTAAGTGAGTAGATCCGCGACGTCATGTACACATTTTTTTTTGTGCTTGACCTAACCAAATTATAAGATTCCATCGGCACTTGCACTAATAAGAATATATAATTATTACAATTAGATACATACAGGAGCAAGACCTATCGCAAACAAAGATCATTTTATTAAACGGAAGGTGTACGGGTGTAACAGGGAGATTTCTTGTATTCCCCAACCCGACACCTATACCGCCCAAGCCAAGAAAAGTGGGGCTAAAACGAATCTTGCGAAATTTTAAAGAAAAGGAGCAACTCCAATTTTTAACCTCATTTGGAGATCGAATTCGACGCTCGAAACTATCAAGAAATAGTTCTAGCTACAGCCAGGTAATGAAATTTAGTTTTTTTATATCCATATAGAAACCTAGTAAATTAACTTACATATATAAAACTGTACCTAACAGTAGAGTAATAGAAAAAAAAAACCAATGCTAGTAGTTTTTTTTATATCAATCAGCAGAAATAAAAGTGTCATTGTTAGCCAAGTACAAGTAACTAAAAGTTTTGTTTTCACGTGTATAGGCAGCCAAATTATAGGGCGTTCTAAAGAGCTCTATAGACGGACGAGAAGAAGGAGGAACACTCACTCACCTTAAAAAAGTGGCCCAACTCATCCAACACGCCAAGAACTCCCACAGAAGGACCCCATAAATTCGCCTGCCTGGTTTTTTTTACAAGGGCCTGAAGACAAATTACGACCTGGAAGAATACTTACCTCATCTGTCGAGTAAAATACCTATAAATCATCTGTATACTTACCTGCATCTATGGATACCTAGAAGAATAAAATAATGGATAAAACCTACTAAAAACTATGAGCTTAAATCTATTATAAGTTAATAAAGGACATCTACTTTCATGCAATTAAATCTACGAAAATTAAAACTGCGGAAAATTAAAACATCATCAAGGAAAACAAGTACACCAGAAGAAAAACATCGAGGGATGTTTTTACTCATAAATTAGTGCCAGTGAAGACATCGTATGGGAGTTTGTGCATTAGCTTAGCTAATGTATGACCAAGGTCGGGAAGTTAGGCATATGGGAGGGTCCTCATCCATCTGATCCTCCCCTTTACAAAAGGGTTCTTGAAGAATTTAAGGACGTCCAAGAACATGGAGGGACCAGGGTTAAGTAGTCCAATGGGGCAATATCATCTTCACCCCAGCCCAAGAATTCCTCCAAAATTTTTCTTCGAATTTATTACCTTATAGTATCTTTCTCAGGAACCTGAGCAGAACCTTATCTCGCCCTTAGCTTTTGAATTTTACGAGTCAATTTAAATCTTGATTCCAGGTCCAATAATTGTTATACCGCTATCTGCCCCTGTAGCAATGACTCGTACCCTGATCTGTTGAGCTAGCTAAGCAACCTAGGACCTGAAGCCGCAGTCAAGCGATAGCACCCTATTTCCTCCGGCTTGGACATGCTTTCTTTCGTTTTGAGAGGGAGTATCAAAAGTCGTCGAGATGTATAGGGATGAGGAACCAGTCTTATTTTTTTTGAAGTTTCAGTTTCAAGATCACTCTTTCTTTTAAGGTCACCTTCTCGTTTATCAAGGTGAAAGGAGTTGATAACTTCATTAAGTATTGGGCCGGATATTAGAAAATTGGTTTTGGAACTTAGGTTATGATAGGAAGATTTTTGTCGTGTTTAAACAAACCTTACCAATCAGACGGAAGATTGAGTAAACTTTAACGGTATGATTAGACAAGTATACTAACCCCTAGGTATACAAAGGTATGGACGTTCACGGTTCGGAATGAAAGTTAACTTCACCCTTCTTAAATCTTCATAAGGAGATTATAGAAGAAGTGAGTTCTCATTTATGTCTTTTTCCCTGAGCGCTTCTAACTTTAATTTTTTGTAGGGAATTTTAGTAGAATGTTATTCTACTCGGAGAGTGAATTATAGAGTTTCAAGATCTTTCTCTGTTGTTTTATGTCACGTTTTATGAGGATATGATTATGATGTAGTAAGACTTCCTCGGATAATCTGAGGGTTCCTTCACACACAGGCACGTGGTGCTATGAGAGGTAGTCTCATATTAATACCCATTACAGAATGGCGCTTGGTGATATGTGTGTGGGTACTCTCATTTTAATTCCCGTTACAGAATGGCGCCCGAACGTGTGGCGCCATAATAAGGGAGTAAACTTAGATTTTTGAGAGATTTTATTATAGGTAGATATTCAAAAGAAAAACCTGAAGGTGTTAGTTAAAACTTTCTTTTAAAATTTTTTTTTTCTCGATTGAGATAGTGGAATTAGTTTAATTTGCAGTTGAGATTTGGTATAGAGATTTAAAATCGGAAGTTAAAGGACTTAAGTGTCGAACGGTGGTTTGTCGAACAAGTTCCTGACTACGTCAGCAGCGACAACCTGTCCATTTTTCTTTTCACTCACTCGGTAGCTGTAGCTTCTAGCGAAAATTATTTCTTATTTCGTTAACGATAATCTTCTTTCATTTAGTCATTTGGTCTTACGACCGGTGAATGGTTGATTGAATTCCTATTCACGTCAGCTGCGGAAGCCAGACGGCAAAACTAGAAGGAGATTAAAATCAACCCAATTAATTTATTTATTTTTCATCAACTACACCCGAAGGAGTACAAAGTAATTTCGTTTTCCGGTCTGTTGTCAGCAGCGACAGGGGGACAAAATAGTTGAAAGAAAGAGTAGGAAATGATAGTCGATTTTGTTGTTTTGTGAGAATTCTTGTGAGCTATCTTACAAAAATTTTGGTATGGATCGTTTGTAAAACGATGTTTGATGATGTTGTGGAGTTGTTTTCGAAGTGCAGGAACTTTAGTCACGACTCCGACCCTTGAATGAAATATAGAAAAACAATAAAAGAATTTAGAGAACATTTTGAGAAATTTTGAATTATATTGAGATTTTGTTTGAAAATTTTGTTGTACACGTTGGCGTATACGCAACATTTAGTTCATATGAAATCACGTTGAGTTATTAGTTAAGATTTAGTATGCCTGGTGGCACATTTTGGTATTGAGATCAAGTTTTGAGATTTCAAAGTATGCCTGGTGGCACTTTTTTTTGTTTAGCTTGGTAACACATTGAGTTAAATCATTTAGTGAGATTTTGAGAAAATCAGTTTTGAGAAATTTTTGAAAAAAAAAAAAAAATTTTTTTGAAGAATCAGTTATTTAGATTTAGTAGTTATAGTATTTTTTAGTTATAGTTTTTGAAAATTTAGTTATTTAGTATAGAGATTTAAGTTTTTTGAAGATTTAGTTCAAGAATTAAGTTCGATATTTCTAGTTTTAATTTTTTTTTTTAGTTTAGTAATAAGTTTTTGAGTTAAGCTTTTGAGAAAAGTTTGAGATAATATTTAGAGGGTTTACCCTATTGGAAATTAGGTTAAACGTACAGTAGTTATTAGGACTCGCTAGTAAGATTAGAGGATAGAATGAGGTATTAGTTTTAATTAAGAAATATAGGTAGTAAGTTTGTCAGTTGTTTAAGTTGGAAATTGAAAATAAGCTTTAGTAAGTAAGGAAACTTTGTAAAGAGCTAGGTAGAAAATATTTTTTTTAGGTTCTAATATTGTCATTTTCCAATTGGAAAATTGAAAAAAAATTTGTTAACATTTCTTCTTTTTTTTTTGCTATAACGAAAATAATTTAACATGGGTCGGCCTAATAAAAACAATAACTCGTCGGGGAAAAAGGGGAATAAGAATTATCAGGGTTTTGTGACTCCCAAACCACATGTACCAGCGGAAGTAGAAGAACATGACACCCGGTTCCAACGACATCAAAACCTATTTCTCAATATGACGATGGATGCAAACGCTGCTGACGTTAGTCATTTGGATGAAGAGGCTGGACCGTCTAACGTGCAAATTATCAGTGAAGAGGTACTTCGAGTAACGGAAGATGAAAATCCGTCACCACTCCCAGTATTACCAAAACCTACTAATAAATCTACAAATCGCGATGGTGATAGTTGGAAAGAGCAAGTAAAAGAGGTGGCACAAGCAGCTGTTGGGCTAGGTCGTACTGAAGACAGAAAGCATTTTCAGGAAACCATAGAACGCAGCCAAACGTTCATACTTGAAAAAGTAGAACAAGCCATAAAAGCAGCGTTACTGCAAAACAACATCGCAAGCGAACCGGTTACCCCGCCAATACCTTTGCACGAAATGCCAACTCCGAATACTCGTCATAGTAATACAAGACAAACACCTAATCCTACTAACAGAAACCCTCAAGTAGAAGAAAGAAGAGAATTGGGGCCAAATGTTCCAACACCTAGAGTTAAACCAACACGACACAATATACCTGAGTTCCCTAGGGATTGGCCAAGGAGGGAATCGCCTTACAGAGCAGAAGAGCCAAGAAGGAATGAACCAAGTTTCTATGAACGGCTAGACCAGATTCGTTTCGATACTACTTCTACTAATCGAAACTACAGAGTAAAAATGCCATCACCAGCGACTTCAGTACTACGTTTACCTTATTACCAAAAGTGGGGAATCGTCTTTAACTCAAAGAATATGTCTATCGACGAATTTCTTTTCCGACTAGACAAAGTTAAGGATAGCTATGGAGCAACGTGGGAAAAGGTGGTCATTAACTTTCATCATTTTGTGAGCAGACCAGCAGAAAATTGGTACTGGATGTACCTCAAAAACAATATGTACACATCGTGGGCTGCGCTAAGGATTGCGTTAATTGATCAATATAGAGGACTGGAGACAGATTCAGAGCTGTCAAGACAAATGGCCGAAAGGAAGCAAGCTCAGGGCGAGAGCTTTGACTCGTTCTATGACGCAATATTAAAGATCAATTCACGCATGAAAAACCCCAGACCAAACGAGGAATTAGCAGAAATCATTAAACAAAACGTGCGCAGAAGAATGGGAGAGTTGTTATTTACCTTGAGTCAACTAGGTTAGCGGACCTGGTATTCACGTGCCGTGATATGGAACGCTACCTATTACAAAACGACCCTATGAGAAATCGAGCTCCACCAATTTACAATAATGCACCCAGGAAACAGGTGAGCGAAATAGAAATCCAAACGGATTTTCCACCTGTGGAAATGAGCACTGCTTTGGAAGCTTTCCACCGAGATAGGAACTGTGAGGTAAGAACCAGTCCAGAAACGACCAAATGCTGGAATTGTCACAAGGTGGGAAACGTATTCCGTGACTGTGCGGATTTGCAACGGCGAATATTTTGCTACAGATGTGGGAAACCTGACGTCTTGTCCCCAAATTGCAAGTCATGTCCGGGAAACCAGTCATTGAGTCGACAATATTCCGAGAGGGAATCGACAATGGCGGGCAACACGGCAAGCCCTGTTTAAAGCCCAATAAAATCGAAAACACTATTACTAATAAAGTCACAATATTAAAAAACCCAAAAGTACCAAATATTGAAAATATAACTACAAAACCTTCAAAATTTCCATTTTTAAAACCCCTTAAATCGCTTCATGAAAGACAGCTCCTATATGCTGAAGCTAGAAAGCGAATATATACTTGTAAAAATCACATGAACAAAATTCTAAGATTAAGAAACCGAATGAACTAAAAACGTGAGATCTACAGAAATATAGCTACTACTAAGTTAGACGTTCCTTCAGGCGATCCTCGTCTATACGTCCCTATCGACATTTTTAGCTTTAAATGGCTTGGTCTTCTCGACTCAGGAGCGAGCGTTAGTTGTCTAGGCAATGATGCTGCTAAGTACGTAGAAGAGAACAACATTCCCGTTAAGAAGTTCAATACCAGCGTTTCGACCGCGGATGGCAAGAAACAGTCCGTGTCAGGAATGGTTACTACCAATATACAATTTAAAGGTCAATCCTTACCGATCGACTTGTATATAGTACCATCCCTGACACAGGATTTGTACTTAGGTATAGACTTCTGGAAGTTGTTCAATCTAGTTCCACTCTTAATTCCTTCTATAGCCTCCATTGCCGAGCCAACAACTGAGCAGGCAACCAACTCAGAATGTCTCTTATCCGTGGAGGAATCTTTTATCTTGAAAGACACCATAGCCAAGTTTCCGTCATTCGCCGTTCGAGGACTCGGACGGACACATTTGATGGAACATAAGATCGATACGGGAGACGCGCCACCAATCAAACAACGTTACTACCCCATATCTCCGGCGGTACAGAGTCTAGTGTACGCAGAATTGGACCGCATGCTTTCTTTGGATGTGATCGAAGAAAGTTCAAGCCCATGGTCCTCACCAGTTGTTCTGGTGAGGAAACCGGGAAAGAATCGCCTGTGCTTGGACTTTCGGAAGGTTAACAGCGTTACCAAGAAGAACGCGAGTCCAATTGCGCACATTGAAGGACTGCTTTCACGACTTTCAGAGACACGCTTCATATCAAGCGTGGATCTGAAAGATACGTACTGGCAGGTACCATTGGAGCAAAGTTCACGGGAAGTGACGGCGTTTACTGTCCCCAATCGACCTTTGTATCAGTTCAAAGTTATGCCGTTCGGTCTCTCGAACGCTGCGACGAGTCTGATGGACAAAGTCATTCCACGCGAGTTGAGGGACCAAGTGTTCATTTATTTGGATGACCTATTGGTTATATCCAAGAACTTTGATGAGCATATTTCTATCTTAAATAAAGTGGCCAAACATATAACCGATGCTAGCTTGACGATTAATGTAGAAAAATCAAAATTCTGTTTTTCTGAATTACAATATCTTGGCTACATTGTTGGCCAAGGTTGTCTTAAGGCTGACCCTGCTAAAATAGCAGCCATTATAGACTTTCCAACACCTTCTACCATTCGTCAAGTCAGACGTTTCTTAGGTATGGCCGGGTGGTATAGGCGTTTTATAGAAAAATATTCGTCTATAACTGCTCCCATTTCGGATACACTTAAAAAAAAACCTAAATTTGAATTCGGCGAAGAAGCACTTAAAGCCTTCGCATTGATTAAACAAGCATTGACTACCGCACCTGTACTTACCAATCCAGACTTTTATAAGGAGTTTATTATATGCTGTGATGCTTCTTCCACAGGCATAGGGTGTGTGCTTTGTCAAAGAGATGAAGAAGGGAATGAAAAACCCATTTACTTTTATTCGCAAAAGCTTAACGCTGCGCAAAAAAATTATACAGTCACAGAAAGAGAATGTTTAGCCGCCATGCAAGGCATTTACAAATTCAGACCGTACGTCGAGGGATACAAATTCCTTGTGATAACCGACCATGCGAGCCTGAAGTGGCTAATGAATTTGAAAGACCCAACTGGGAGGTTGGCTCGGTGGAGCCTTAAACTGCAAGGATTTGAATTCAAAGTGATTCACTGGCGTGGATCTCAACATTTGGTGCCCGATGCGCTGTCACGCACATTTGAAATCGACGCACTGAATGTTGAAGAATCCGCTCCTGTGACCACAGAATCAAACCCATCTATTGTGCTGCATGTTGATCTGAAGGATCCTTCTTTTAAGTCGGATGAATATCTTCAGCTCGTTGCACACATCAGTGAGAATAAAGACAAATTACCTGATCTCCAAGTATCCGATGAATTTGTATACAAAAGAGTCAGACATGCAACAGGTAACCCTATCCAAGAGGATTTAGCTTGGAAGTTATGGATTCCATCGCAGTTGACTGAACAGTTGATCTTTCAGGCTCATTGCCCACCAAGGTCGTCGCATGGGGGGATCGCCAAGACTTTGTATCGCCTGCGACAGGAATACTTCTGGCCTACGATGGCAAACCAAGTAAAAATGTATATAAATAATTGTGACGTGTGCAAAACGACTAAAGCTCCAAACAATACTTTGCGAGCTGAAATGGGAAAAGCCTTTACGGTGGATCGCCCATTTCAGCATTTGTATGTAGACTTTTTGGGTCCATACCCACGATCTAAAAAAGGTAATACCTTCATCGTAATCGCTCTCAAACAACTAACTAAGTTTATCCTTATCAAACCTTTAAGGAAAGCGAATTCTAATGAATTAATTCAATTTTTGAAAGAAAGTAAATTTTTGATGTACGGTGTCCCTGAAACATTGCTTTCAGACAACGGGTCACAGTTCATCAGCAAGGATTTTGGTAAATTTTTGGAAACCTTCGGTATCCAACACATTCGAACAGCCTCTTATGCTCCGCAGGCAAATGCCAGTGAGAGAGTCAACCGTTCAATTCTCAGCGCTGTGCGTGCTTATATCAACCCAAAACAAAGTAACTGGGATGAGCATCTATCTGCGATTAGCAGTGCGCTCAGAACGCCAGTACACAGCGTCATAAAAATATGAGACGAAGTTCACTTCAAACAGAAACTCTACCCTAGTGGAGAGAGCGGAAATAGTGAAGAACAAAACGGACACCCGAGCTGTGCTAAGATCTATTTTTCACAGCACATTTCTTTTGATTTTTCGACGCACAACGAATTGGACTTTAAAGTACAAAATAGTCCGCTTTGAAACCGAAAATTCATTCTATTAAATAAAAAAAATAAAAAACGAGGAAAAACCATAGAATTAAGTGAGTAGATCCGCGACGTCATGTACACATTTTTTTTTGTGCTTGACCTAACCAAATTATTTCTTGTATTCCCCAACCCGACACCTATACCGCCCAAGCCAAGAAAAGTGGGGCTAAAACGAATCTTGCGAAATTTTAAGGAAAAGGAGCAACTCCAATTTTTAACCTCATTTGGAGAACGAATTCGACGCTCGAAACTATCAAGAAATTGTTCTAGCTACAGCCAGGTAATGAAATTTAGTTTTTTTATATCCATATAGAAACCTAGTAAATTTACTTACATATATAAAACTGTACCTAACAGTAGAGTAATAGAAAAAAAAACCAATGCTAGTAGTTTTTTTTTTATATCAATCAGCAGAAATAAAAGTGTCATTGTTAGCCAAGTACAAGTAACTAAAAGTTTTGTTTTCACGTGTATAGGCAGCCAAATTATAGGGCGTTCTAAAGAGCTCTATAGACGGACGAGAAGAAGGAGAAACACTCACTCACCTTAAAAAAGTGGCCCACCTCATCCAACACGCCAAGAACTCCCACAGAAGCACCCCATAAATTCGCCTGCCTGGTTTTTTTTACAAGGGCCTGAAGACAAATTACGACCTGGAAGAATACTTACCTCATCTGTCGAATAAAATACCTATAAATCATCTGTATACTTACCTGCATCTATGGATACCTAGAAGAATAAAATAATGGATAAAACCTACTAAAAACTACGAGCTTAAATCTATTATAAGTTAATAAAGGACATCTACTTTCATGCAATTAAATCTACGAAAATTAAAACTGTGGAAAATTAAAACATCATCAAGGAAAACAAGTACACCAGAAGAAAAACATCGAGGGATGTTTTTACTCATAAATTAGTGCCAGTGAAGACATCGTATGGGAGTTTGTGCA
This sequence comes from Baccha elongata, assembly GCA_951217065.1. NCBI lineage: Eukaryota > Metazoa > Arthropoda > Insecta > Diptera > Syrphidae > Baccha > Baccha elongata. The sequence goes on along the minus strand of CATNUY010000397.1, from coordinate 54,909 downwards.
TTAGCTTAGCTAATGTATGACCAAGGTCGGGAAGTTAGGCATATGGGAGGGTCCTCATCCATCTGATCCTCCCCTTTACAAAAGGGTTCTTGAAGAATTTAAGGACGTCCAAGAACATGGAGTCCAATGGGGCAATATCATCTTCACCCCAGCCCAAGAATTCCTCCAAAATTTTTCTTCGAATTTATTACCTTATAGTATCTTTCTCAGGAACCTGAGCAGAACCTTATCTCGCCCTTAGCTTTTGAATTTTACGAGTCAATTTAAATCTTGATTCCAGGTCCAATAATTGTAATACCGCTATCTGCCCTGTAGCAATGACTCGTACCCTGATCTGTTGAGCTAGCTAAGCAACCTAGGACCTGAAGCCGCAGTCGAGCGATAGCACCCTATTTCCTCCGGCTTGGACATGCTTTCTTTCGTTTTGAGAGGGAGTATCAAAAGTCGTCGAGATGTATAGGGATGAGGAACCAGTCTTATTTTTTTTGAAGTTTCAGTTTCAAGATCACTCTTTCTTTTAAGGTCACCTTCTCGTTTATCAAGGTGAAAGGAGTTGATAACTTCTTTAAGTATTGGGCCGGATATTAGAAAATTGGTTTTGGAACTTAGGTTATGATAGGAAGATTTTTGTCGTGTTTAAACAAACCTTACCAATCAGACGGAAGATTGAGTAAACTTTAACGGTATGATTAGACAAGTATACTAACACCTAGGTATACAAAGGTATGGACGTTCACGGTTAGGAATGAAAGTTAACTTCACCCTTCTTAAATCTTCATAAGGAGATTATAGAAGAAGTGAGTTCTCATTTATGTCTTTTTCCCTGAGCGCTTCTAACTTTAATTTTTTGTAGGGAATTTTAGTAGAATGTTATTCTACTCGCAGAGTGAATTATAGAGTTTCAAGATCTTTCTCTGTTGTTTTATGTCACGTTTTATGAGGATATGATTATGATGTAGTAAGACTTCCTCGGATAATCTGAGGGTTCCTTCACACACAGGCACGTGGTGCTATGAGAGGTAGTCTCATATTAATACCCATTACAGAATGGCGCTTGGTGATATGTGTGTGGGTACTCTCATTTTAATTCCCGTTACAATGAGGTCACCACAGAGCAAAGATAATTTAGTGCTGATTTTGACAACCCGTAACGCATTTAAACTTTTTCATATACATGTGGCGCTGCAGTAGTCAAGTTTGTACAAAAGAGTAAAGATAACTTAGTTCTTATTTTGACTTCCAATCCTCAATATAATGATTCATTAAATTTCTTAGTTACATGGTTTCACTGCTAATAGTTATGTCTTTTTATATGAAAATGATACTTAAAACTCCCGAGTGATCTGCTGCTGCTGCGACTGTTTGGTGGCTAACTTCATAAGACTGAATAAAATACCAATTGCAAGTTTGCAAGCAGCGGCAGATTACGAAGGAGATAACAAAGGTAACGTATGATTGAATTGAGAGTAAAGCAGTTAAGTTAAATTTAAGAATTGAGATTACGGTAGAATACAGTAATAGCCTTTTCACACCGAATCAAAAACACGGTTTTCGACAAAAACTCGAAATTCGTTCACATTTACACATTTTCCCGTTTTTGTTTGACATTTGTTTTGTCAACAACATTGAAATTGTGCTTCTAAATAAACTTTTTTATTTTGTTAATTATACCCCGCTTTAGTTTCAAATGAAAATAAAATTGAAAAGAATTATTTATAACTGATTTAAGTGCATTTTTAATAATCTTTAATGAATGAATGAATTTAGTTTCAAATGTTGACAATTTCAATGTATCGTAAAGTTCTGTTCAACGAGACAAATATACAATAAAACAATCACGAACAATTTTTCTGCAAATATATTGTTAAGTTTTATCTAGGTTCGTTTTATTAAAAAAAAATTATTTCCGTTTTAAAACAACTCACTTTACGTCTTTTCACTTTTAATTCCACTTAATATTTAAAAACACTCTTTATTTCCTTTTTACTTTTTCTATTTTTAAATTCAAACTGTATCACTTTCAAATTACCGACTTATACACGACTTGTTTCAAATTCAAACTGTATAGTGGCTGCACCATTCAGCACTCCGCTTTAGAATCTTCTAGTACAGTGCCAGTCAGAGCCTTCTGGAGCTTTCTAGTCTATGGTCTTTCGTTAAAAAATGGGGTTTCGTTAACTTCGTTTTGGCTGTTACTTTAAGTTGGAATCACAATGGTGAGATTACGCATTGTAAAACAAAAAAAAAAAAAAAAAAAAACGGAGAACATTTTATAGAACACGTTACAATATTCTCGCAAAATTAATTTTTCACAATCCAAAATTGTTTTTTGATGTTAAATTGAATAAAATAACCGACAAACTGACAGAAAATCCAAACAAATTTGTACTTCGGCCGATGACTGGTTTGATGTTAGTGCACGCAAGTCAAAACTTCTGATTTAAAGGCTTCTGATTTAAAGGCAAGCCAAAAATGTTTCCCAAAACGATTGGGAACTAATCTGATAAGGACTACGAAGCAGCTTTCATAACATTTCAGCACATCCTTTTTCTCATTTTGCACTTATAACATTTCTATTCTATTCGATATCGATTCTTTGCAATCGCATTGAACACAGATAAAATAATTTCTATTGACAGTTCTCTTTATTTTCTCATTCTTCACAACTGATTGAGTGCTGAATGTTTCACTAATTACGTTTGATTTGTTCATCTCGCAATTTTAACTGGTTTTTGAAAATCGTATGGGAAAACCTGTGTTTTTGATGCAGGTTTTTGATTTTTCGCAAAAACCGGGTTTTTGATTCGGTGTGGAGAGGCTATAAGTTTTATCAAAAATGTAGTAGAAGAGATTTTAGTAGGGTAATTTACAACTTTTTTTGCTAAGTGCAATTATTATTAATTAATTTAATAAATGTCAAAAAAAGGCCATATCATTTATGATGACTTTAATTGAGACCTGTAAAAGAGACCAGTTATTTTGGATTGAAATATTATGAAGAGAAACATCAGGTAAAGAACTGCAGAATAATATTCCCAAATCATAAAATGTGAGGGAGTAAGGGAGTAAGGTTCAAAGTCAGACGTTGGCCACATCAGACGTGAGTTCAGTAGACATTTGATTTTATCTAACAGGGTGTGTACATCTCTTCGTATGTTAGAATGTGGTCACCAATGACACGTTTTAGATGGACTTTAACAGATTTTACCCCGGCTTCCCACAATCCTCCAAAGTGAGGTGTGGAGGGTGGAATAAATTTCCAGGCGATTTGGTCGTTTGAAAGATGATCACTGATAATAGTGTTCCGTTTCTGATTCAAAAGAAGATAGTATAGTTCACCAAGTATTCTTTTGGATCCATGGAAATTTGTTGCGTTGTTGCTCCATATTTCTGATCGCTTACCGCAACCTGCCACGAACCGATCTAGAGCGAGAAGAAATGCGTCTGTGGTGAGGTCACCAACTAACTCGAAGTGAATTCTTTTGTTTTGACGAATTTTGAATTTCCACGATCAAGGAGAAGTGTAATAGGACCTGCATAATAAATACCGACCTTGCTGAAGGGACGGGCAAACCGAACGTGTTCTACCGGAAGGTCACCCATCAACTGGTGAGATGACGTTTGTCGTTGTCGAAAACATTTGTTACAACCGAAAACGATTTTTCGCAAGAGAGTCCTACAACCCAATACGTAATAGCTTTGTTTCAGTAAAGCGATCATATGTGTCACACCAGGGTGTAGATACTTGATATGAATATGAAAAACTAAAAGTTCCGTAATTGGATGTGATGTACATAAAATTATTGGATGTTTCTCATTATATGACAAATACGAATGTTTTATACGTCCCCCGACCCGAATTTAGCTCCATTTGTTGCAAAATGGAGCTAAATTTAAAAGTTTGTTTTTTGAAGTTAATTATTTACCTTTCAAAAGAAGGTTTATCTCAAAATTATATAGGGAAGATTGTGCACTTTTTATTAGAAGAGTTTTAGCTTCAGAAATTTCTTTAGAACACAGATAATGAAAAGATTTTTGATTGTTTTTAAAGCGAACATTTCGATAAAAACAATCAAAACCGATAAATATATGCCAATACACGAACAATCTTGGTCCAATTTGAAGTTTTAGCTATTAAATTGTTAATTATATTGTCAGAGTTTATTTTAGAAACAAATACCTGGAATTTCGTACTTTTTCGTTCTTCCAAATCTTCTATAGATACTTCCCTTTTTAACCACGACGGTCCGTTCCAGCATATATCCGTTGATGCTAAGAGTGCAATTCAACGTGACGCGACATCAGCAGGATTTTGTGCAGAGCGAAAAGTGAAAAGTGATTCCAGCACTTCAATGGTATCGAAGATTGAATTTCCGATGTCCTGTTAGTAACAAAAACAGACCATTTTTTATTAGGAGTAGATAAACAGTGCAGCACTATTGACGAAGCTGTCCATGCGAAAACTCGTAAGTCCTTTTCCTGCGAAGAGGTTTTAGTTTTATTAATAAGTCGTGTTAGTAGAAGAGCTCCACAAAGCTCGAGTTTTGGCAAGGATCAAAACAAAAGAAATATTAAGTTGATGGTTGCTGTATTGTGTTGAAATGGGTTATGAATGATAAATTTAATGCTTTTGAAATCTGATGCTGCTTTATCTTGCCGGGCTTATTAGGACGTCTGAGATCCGTCTGGGCAATGAAGGTTTTCTTTTTGTGGCGTCGGGCCTCCGCGTGCTCGTTGAAAATTTTTGGCCAAAGGATGTACGACGTAAGCCAAATTGCATTTACTTGTTACGTTTAATTAACTTTTTGACAAAAACAAACTTTTAAAAGTGATTTGTTTAAATGAAATTGTTATTTTTTTGTAAAATGGCGAATAAACTTGGATATTTCGAGTAATTTTTTTTATCACGTCGGGCCACCGCGTGCTCGTTGAAATTGTTATTTTTTTGTAGAATGGCGAATAAACTTGGATATTTCGCGTGATTTTTTTTTTATATAAATCACGTCGGGGTCACCAATTTGTGCCTCTTGTGGATGGCACAATTTATGCACTCTTCGTTGAACTTATGCACCACTCTGTGCAGTAATAAAAAAACTTTTTATGTTTAAGCTTATCTTTAATTTATTGTATTTAGCTCTAATTTTATTTTAATAATTATAATTTCTTTTAGGTTTTTAGGAAGATGCCGGCCACGTTGAGAAGAGAATCGAGAGTGAAAATGTTTTCTTTGAAAACGGAAGAAGTATGGCGAACCTGGTTTTTGTGCCATAGTTTTCTTTGATTTTAGGTTGTGACATTAATACGGAAACCAAGGGAGTAATGTAGGTTCACACTTAGTGTTTACATATAGTGTTAACACGACCATGAGAACGCTACACGCTGTCTTTGTAAGCTGGGTTTCTTTGGAAGGCACCGCTACCGTAACTGCTGCTGCTGCATCACCTGATGTTCTGGCTGCTTCACTTGTTGTTGGGGGAGCATCTACCGATGTCCCCGTTGACTTTATCATTTGCTGTTGTTCCTTCTCCTCTCGGTTTTTGTTGACCTTTTCCCAGAACTTATTTAAAAAAAAGCCCTGACCAGGGTGGGGCTCGAACCCCCGCCCTTCCAGTCTGTCGTCGGCCACAATTTTTTTGCAATTTTAATTCAATTTTTATTTTTAATTCAACTTATAACTACTTAAATGCTAGACAAAAACCTTAAAAACTAGCTTACAGAATAACTTTACTAACTTACTGGCCCCATACGGGCGCTCTAAATTATACTATAACTATATATTAAAAATGCCTTTGGGCGTAAAAACTAACTTAAATTAAAATTCAAAATTACTTAAAACTAAACGAGAAAATTTTTAAAAACTCGTTTTCCAAGACATTTTATTTTATTTTATATAAAAACTTAAAACTACCCTTTACCTAAATAAAACTAAATTAACCTAAATAAAACTAAAATATACGTAAATATACGTAATTAACTTAACTACTTAAAAATACTTAAAATAACTTTTTTTTTTTTTTTTTTTTGTGCAGCAGCCAATGCATATGCGCACACGCTTATAAATATATATATAATTTATATATATATTTAACAGCGCCAAATGCACATACACACAAACAAATGCCATTTAATGTGTTTTATATTTTTAATTGGTGCCACCACTGTCCTACATAAAATAAACCTATTAATACTTAAAAATACGCAATAACCATCAATATCAAGGTGGTCACCCAACCACCAGTATTTTTTAACTTGCTTATAAAAGTCCCTTTTGTCCCGAAGGGGCACAGCTCTACTGAACCGCAGACGCTCTGCTCCGTTCCCAGAGCCGACGTCTCGACCATACAGGATTCGCCGATCCACAGTTCTACGGCCGACGTGGTAGATTAACGGAACCGCCAATCTATCCTGTATAAGCCCCCGACTGTCTAAATAGAGGAATGTCTCGGGCGGGATGAAACCGTTAAGACAAACGCTCTCACTATATTCGTCGTTGGGGTAATAAGCCCCGAAAATAAGTTCATTGGCTGAGGTCATCGCTCTTGCAATGTGACCCCGAATCAGCTTAATTAAAAAGTTATCTATCCTGTTTATATTGGCCCCGTTGTATAAGACCTCGTTGGCATAGTAATGTTTGTACTCCGACTCTGGTGTTCTGTGTAATCCAAGACAGGTCCTAAGACACTGCCTCTCAAACACCCGAATCTTTTCCATTTGAGATGGGGCAACGTTAAACCACACAGGGCACCCATAGGCAATCATCGGCCGGATGAGGGCCATGTAGCAAATCACCTTCACCCTGTTTTCAAGGCGGCTGCTATAAAACAACCGTCTTGTCAGAGCAAACGCTCCCCTAGCTCTGGCCAGAGCAGCATCTATATGTCGATTGAAATACAGATACTGATCTAGCCAGATACCAAGGTACTTTACTACATCTTTACTCGCCAGTGGATGTCCACTTGGTCCAACGATCACTAGATTTCTCCAGTTCTTTCTTGTATCCCTAGAAGCCTTAGACAAAGGGGTTCTAAACAGGATAGTTTCTGATTTCTGAAAGTTAATTTTTAACTTCCAGTCATCACAATATCGCTGAATCTTGTCGAAGTCACGCTGCAAGAGAATTCTGATGACTTCAACTTTTGGACCCGTCCTGTACGCTACAAGGTCATCGGCATACGCAATCGCATGAGTGAGACTACCTATCAGATCGCTGGTGTAAATACTAAAAAGAATCGGCGAGTTCACAGCTCCTTGCTGTAGACCGTTTTTAATATCAAAAGTTGTGGCGGAAGTTACATTGCCACTTTTGACAACAAACTTTCTACCATTGAGCATGTCATGAAGCATATATAACAGTGGTTTACTTATGCCAAATCTAGATAGCTTCAGATAAAGACCCTCTAACCATACGGTGTCGAAAGCCTTCTCTAAATCAACAAGAACGGCACCCGTGCATTTATTTTTCGCTTTGTTCCATTGAACATCAGAAACTAACTTAGACGCGGCATGAATAGTGTCATGTCCCGCCTTAAAGCCAAACTGATTGTCTGGAATAATATTCTTGTCCTCAGCCTACTTGAACAGAGCTCTATTGAGAATCTTTTCGAATACCTTACTGATACTTGGAAGAAGACTTATCGACCGAAGATTTGCCGGATTGGAGCTGTCCTTTCCCTTTTTGGGGAGAGGATGGACCACAGCTGTCTTCCAACTCACTGGATAATATGCATTATTCAATGCGTTGTTAAACAGTGTGGTATAAATGTCTATGGCTCCCTCAGGGAGATGTCGTAACACAATGTTGGGTATAGCATCGACCCCCGCAGATTTCTTTTTCTTAAATGTTTGAAAAATTAACTGAAGTTCTACCTTCGAAATTAACAATGAACTGGGTCCATTTCGCTCGGCGATGATGGCGTTTGCCAAATTTTCGTCATTGAACCCGGTGAAACCAGTATTCTCAGATCGCCATTGCGTTATGTTATTTCCAAGATAGAAATTGTACAGTAAGGCTGTGTTCTCCAGGTCATGATTCGGGCGAATGCTAGCATTCACCTTATACACTTGCTGGAAAGCAGCCCCTACAGCTTCTACCTTTTCCTGAGGATCTTCTATCATATAAAAATTGTCATCGAAAACGGCACCCTCCGGATCAATTCCCGCAATCGTTAGTACGTCTTCGTTATCTGTTGTCCTCTGGAGTTTAAGACATGGAAGATCGTTTTGATCATTTCTTCTAAATATCTTATTTATTTGGGGAAACATACTAGGGTCGCTAGAATTAACAGCCCGAATTCTGTTATCCCAATATAAATTAATAGACAATCTATAATTTTATTTAATCAGAACATAATTGTTTTTGATCGACGACTTCAATGTCCTAATCTCCAGATCACGTGTGTCCGTGAAACGTCTATAAAGAAGTTTCAACCTAGTCAGCAGTACACTTTTTTGTCGGTGTAGTGCGTCGATTGTCGCGTTCTTGTATAAACCATTTGGGTCTTGTTCCTTATATTTTGGGATTGTTTTGTCCATTGTTCGTTTTATAGTCGTATCCATTTGAGTCAGAAACCCGTCGATCTCGAGGTTCGTCAGGTTTCTGTCGTTTGGTGGAGAAATGTCATCGGAACGTATTTCTCTTGCCAAGCCGTTGGAGAAGCGTGGCCAGCGCGTCTTACTGAAATTGTAAGAGTGCACAGGCACATACTCATCCAATTCCACAAGTTCGCTCGGAAGCTGTATTACGGTGGCAAGTCCGCAGTGATCACTGTCGTATTCAATCGTTCGTAAACAGTTTCTTGTCTGTTGATTTGTTGCGTCAGTTATAACTAGTCGTGAGTCAAGCAGTAAAAGATCCAGAAAACTACCACTTCTCGGAAATGACGGTCTATCTGTAGCCAGAAGGTCGATCCTACACTCAACATTGTATCGACCCATCCAATTAAAAAGATGGTTCCCTCTAGGATTTTGTATTTGGTTTCCCCAATCTACATGTTTGGCGTTTAAGTCCCCTGCCATGAGATAATAATTCTCATCCAAGTTCAGTCTTAAGCATTCGAAAAGTTTTTCGAGCTCTGCGATAAAATTAGCTGGCTGAGGTGCGTCAGGTGCGTACACCGCGATTGCGTACATTCTTTTCCCCTGCTGGAGAGGAATGCAAACGATGCAGGCTTCTAGCAACCCGAATCTTCGCACTTCACTATTATATATAACCTTATGTTTAATGCCCTTTCGTATGAAGATTGCGACCCCACCCCCTTGAGAGGAGTTGGGCCGATCCCTTCTTACGATATTGTAAATTTTATTAGTCAGTTTGTGTTTCTGGTTTAGCTTAGTTTCGCTAGCCATAAACACGTCAGGACTTTGGTCTTGCAGCAAATGAAAGAGGTTTGCTCTACCTTCGGTCCTAATCAGCGAATTTACATTCACAGCTAGGATCTTAAAGGGTCGCTCAGGCAGCGCGCCTTTAACCATTAAGCGTTGGCGGCAGAATAGAGTAGAGATAATTTACCCTAGCCGCCTGCTCCCTGATCTGTTTTTGCACGTCGGTTAGCTGACCATGAATGGTCAACAACACCTGCATCAGATCTGCCTCTGGCACAGGAGCCGTAGGCACTTTGACCTGTTTGGCTACTTGTGGTTGATGCTGTACCTTTTTTCCCTTTCCATTTGGGCGTAAGAAATTGCGGGATTAACGGAAGTTTATGTCTGGCGTACTTCAGGGCGTCTCACCTCTACTGTCTTCTTTTGGTTTTTGTTTTTTTCATTTCCTGAAACTTCGGACATCCCCGATAGTTTGCGGGGTGCCCGGAGCCTCGGCAAAGTGCACACTTTAACTGGGTCCTGTCTTCGACCCTCTCTTTTCCGAGTTTACATTCACCTATCTTGTGGGAATCTCCACACTTGACACAAACTGGATCCATACCACAGTTTGCTGCCACGTGGCCGTATACTTGGCTGTTCATGCATTGAAGCATGTCTCTCTGCCTATTTAATTTTTCCCATCTTACAATTTGGTAGTTTAGGACGGTTATACTCCTTAAACCATTCAACTTGCTTTGGGGCGAGAGCTGAACTAGGAAGAATGGTAAATTCCGTTTCTCCCGTCTAGCCTTAACTGTGGAAAACGGTCTGACCCCGATAAAATCGAGATCATCGCTCGCCACTTGACGGAGCCCAGCTAAGAGTTCCTGCGGATCCGTAGAGGATTCGATACCCTTCAGGAGGACTGTTTGTAGCTTGTCTTCCTTCGGGGTGAAACTGTAATATTCTGTCTTCGTTTGAGACAAGAGATCTTTGACTTTTTTATAATGCTCGACCGAAGAGCAATGAATAGCGTGTCGGTCTGCGTTCAACCTTTTAATAATAAAATTGTTGCCTATGGCCGACTGACATAACTCTATTGTGTCTTTTAATTCTATTTTGAAGGTATTAATTGGTGGCACCTTACCTTTCTTTGCTTGTGGCTGTTGCTGTTGCTGTTGCTGTTGCTGTTGCTGTTGCTGTTGCTGTTGCTGTTGCTGTTGCTGTTGCTGTTGCTGTTGCTGTTGCTGTTGCTGCTGCTGTTGCTGTTGCTTTCGCCGTAAGCTTCTTTAGCGATTTCATCGTCAGCCTCTGCCTCGTCATCGCCCTCAACATTATATTCGTTGTTTTTCACATCGTCATCCTCATAAGAGGAGCTTTCTATCTGGCTCTGCATTTTGGAACAAAGCAAAAAATCAATGCACGGGTGCCGTTCTGGTTGATTTAGAGAAGGCTTTCGACACCGTATAGTTAGAGGGTCTTTATCTGAAATTAACCAGATTTAGCATAAGTAAACCACTGTTGTATATGCTTCAGGACATGCTCAATGGTAGAAAGTTTGTTGTCAAAAGTGGCAATGTAACTTTCACCACAACTTTTGATATTAAAAACGGTCTACAGCAAGGAGCTGTGAACTCGCCGATTCTTTTTAGTATTTACACCAGCGATCTGATAGGTAGTCTCACTCATGCGATTGCGTATGCCGATGACCTTGTAGCGTACAGGACGGGTCCAAAAGTTGAAGTCATCAGAATTCTTCTGCAGCGTGACTTCGACAAGATCCAGCGATATTGTGATGACTGGAAGTTAAAAATTAACTTTCAGAAATTGGAAACTATCCTGTTTAGAACCCCTTTGTCTAAGGCTTCTAGGGATACAAGAAAGAACTGGAGAAATCTAGTGATCGTTGGACCAAGTGGACATCCACTGGCGAGTAAAGATGTAGTAAAGTACCTTGGTATCTGGCTAGATCAGTATCTATATTTCAATCGACATATAGATGCTGCTCTGGCCAGAGCTAGGGGAGCGTTTGCTCTGACAAGACGGTTGTTTTATAGCAGCCGCCTTGAAAACAGGGTAAAGGTGATTTGTTACATGGCCCTCATCCGGCCGATGATTGCCTACGGATGCCCTGTGTGGTTTAACGTTGCCCCATCTCAAATGGAAAAGATTCGGGTGTTTGAGAGACAGTGTCTTAGGACTTGTCTTGGATTACACAGAACACCAGAGTCGGAGTACAAACATTACTATGCCAACGAGGTCTTATACAACGGGGCCAATATAAACAGGATAGATAACTTTTTAATTAAGCTGATTCGGGGTCACGTTGCAAGGGCGATGACCTCAGCCAATGGACTTATTTTCGGGGCTTACTACCCCAATGATGAATATAGTGAGAGCGTTCGTCTTAACGGCTTCATCCCGCCCGAGACATTCCTCTATTTAGACAGTCGGGGGCTGATACAGGATAGATTGGCGGTTCCGTTAATTTACCACGTCGGCCGTAGAACTGTGGATCGGCGAATCCTGTATGGTCGAGACGTCGGCTCTGGGAACGGAGCAGAGCGTCTGCGGTTCAGTAGAGCTGTGCCCCTTCGGGACAAAAAGGACTTGGATAAGCAAGTTAAAAAATACTGGTGGTTGGGTGACCACCTTGATATTGATGGTTAGTCGAAGTTGTTGCCTTGGCCGACCTACGTTTTTCTAAGGTATAACTAGGTAGACTAAGTAGGACAGTGACGGTGGCACCAAAAAAAAAAAAAAAAAGTTAAAAAATCCAAAAAATCGTTTGTTTGTGTATATGTGCATTTGGTGCTGTTACACATGCATATATGTGAATATATGCATATTAATAAGCGTGTGCGCATATGCATAGGCTGCTGCGAAAAAAAAAAAAAAAAAAAAAAAAAAAAAAAAAAATATGCTGCTGGTGGCTGTTCTAGTTTTAAGTTATTTTAAGTATTTTAAGTAGTTTTAAGTTACTTACGTTTATTTACGTATATTTTAGTTTTATTTAGGTTAATTTAGTTTTATTTAGGTAAAGGGAAGTTTTAAGTGTTTTATATAAAATAAATGACAGAGAAAAACGAGTTTTTTAAGAATTTTCTCGTTTAGTTTTAAGAAATATTGAATTTTAATTAAGTTAGTTTTTACGCTGAAAGGCATTTTTTAAATATAGTTATAGTATAATTTAGAGCGCCCGTATGGGGCCAGTAAGTTAGTTAAGTTAATATGTAAGCTAGTTGTTTAAGATTTTTTGTCTTGCATTAAGATAGATATAAGAAAATGAAAAAATAAAAAATGAATTAAAATGTAAAAAAGAGTGGCAGACGAAGGATCTGAACGGCGTGGGTTCGAGCCCCACTGTGGTCCGGGCTTTTTTTTAAATAATTTCTGGGAGAAGGTGACCAGAAATAGAGAGGAACTAGAAAGAGAGATGGGAAAAGCAACGGAGACATCGAAAGATGGTCCCCCAACAACAAGGAAGGCAGTTGGAGCATCAGGTGATGTGTCATCCGACAGCCAAATAGCGGGGCCATCAGGCCAAGCTCAAAGAGCAACTGCAGCCCAAAGAGCAACAACAACAGCAGCAGCAGCAGCAGGACCAGTAAAGCCCAAAGTGGCAACAACAACAACAGCAAAGACAACTACAACAACTACAACAACAACAACCAGCAGCATGGCAACTGCAAAAACATCGAGCCCTATTAAAGGGAAAAATCCAGGACCGGCATGTGCCGAAGAACAAGATCCTCTGAAGAGAAGGCGCTATATTAGGTACAAACCAAACCTGGTAGTTAAAAAGCGTACCTCAGATGTGGAAGCAGCGCAGAAAATAGGAGGGCGCGGACGTACAGCCAAGGCCTCGGCTCAGGCAAAAATACAGAGGCAGCTGGATAGCTCCTCCAACGACGATGACGACAACGAAAACAACGACAAGAACATAGAAGGCGACGATGAAGGTGAGGCGGATGACATGCATCCGATCGCCGCCGACAATCCGAATGATCAAGACGCCAGTCTAACAGGCGAAGAAAACGCCGCTGACGCCAATGCTGATGACATCTCCTACATGTCTGTGGAAGGAGAAGGACATTACGTCAGTGGCGAGGTAGTTGAGCTGTCCGACGAAGAAGAGGACCAGCAAATTGAGGCTTTAACGGAGCAGATCTCTTCGCTAATAGAGCTTGTTGAAGCGCTCAAAAAGAAGCAGGAGGCAAGACGGGAGAAGGAGCGCATAGTTGCTCTTGAGCAGCGCACCCGCCAACAAGCGCTCCAAGAGCAAGCTTCGCAACAAAAGCAGCTTCCTCATGAACAACAACCACTCCCAGACCAGCAGCAGCCACAGAAGCAGCAGTCAAAGAAGCAGCCACAGAAACAGCTTCATAAGTCACAACAACCGGCTCAGCAACCACAGCATCAGCCTCAGCAACAGCAACCAAAACAAAAACAACAACAACAACAACCACAACAGCAACGACAACAGACACAGAAGCAGCAACAGCAGCAGCAACAACAGCAACAGCAACAACCGCAACAGCAACAACCGCAGCAGTCACAACAGCAGCAGACCCAACAGCAGCCGATGCAACAGCAGCAGAGACAACAGCAGCAGTCACAACAACAACAGCAACAACAGCAACAACAGCAACAGCCACAAGCAAAGAAAGGTAAGGTGCCACCTATTAATACTTATAAAATGCATATAAAAGACACTATTGAAATATGTAGGTCGGTTGTAGGCAACAATTTTATAATTAAGCGGCTAAACGCAGACAGGCATTCCATTCAGTGCTCATCTTTAGAGCACTACAAAAAAGTCAAAGACCTTCTGTCTCAAACTAGAACAGAATATTATAGTTTCACCCCGAAGGAAGACAAGCTTCAAACAGTCCTCCTGAAGGGTATCGAATCCTCTACGGATCCGCAGGCACTCTTAGCTGAGCTCCGTCAAGTGGCGAGCGACGATCTCGAGTTTATCGGGATCAGACCGTTCACCACAGTCAAAGCCAGACGGGAGAAACGGAATTTACCATTCTTCCTGGTTCAACTCTCGCCCCAAAGCAAATTGAGTGGTCTAAGGAATATAACAGTCCTGGATTACCAAGTTGTACGATGGGAAAAATTAAATAAGCAGAAAGACATGCTTCAATGCATGAACTGCCAAGGGTTCGGACACGTTGCAGTTAACTGTGGTATGGACCCAGTCTGCGTTAAATGTGGAGATACCCACAAAACAATGGAGTGTAAACTCGGGCAAGATAGGGTCACAGATATGACCCAGTTAAAATGTGCGCTCTGCCGAGGCTCCGGGCACCCCGCAAACTATCGGGGATGTCCGAAGTTTCAGGAGATAAAGCAAAACAAAGCCCAAAAGAAAACAGTTGAGGTGAGACGCCCTGAAGTACGCCAGAAAACAACTTCCGTCAATCCCGCAATTTCTTACGCCCAAATGGCGTCTGGAAAGGGAAATACGGTACAGCCTCAACCACAGGTAGCCAAACAGGTCCAAGTGCCTACGGCTCCTGTGCCTGAGGCAGATCTGATGCAGGAGTTGCTGACCATTCATGGTCAGTTAACCGACGTGCAAAAACAGATCAGGGAGCAGGCGGCTAGGGTGGATTACCTCTACTCTATTCTGCCGGCAACACGAAATGGTTAAAGGCGCGCTGCCTGAGCGACCCTTTAAGATCCTAGCTGTGAATGTAAATTCGCTGATTAGGACCGAACGTAGAGCAAATCTCTTTCAGTTGCTGCAAGACCAAAGTCCTGATGTGTTTATGGCTAGCGAAACTAAGCTTAACCAGAAACACAAATTGACTAATAATAATTACAATATCGTGCGAAGGGATCGGCCTAACTCCTCTCAAGGGGGTGGGGTCGCAATCTTCATACGAAAGGGCATTAAACATAAGGTTATATATAATAGTGAAGTGCGAAGATTTGGGCAGCTAGAAGCCTGCATCATTTGCATTCCGCTACTTCAGGGGAAACAAATGTACGTGATCGCGGCGTACGCACCCGAAGCACCTCAGCCTACTAATTTTATCGCAGAACTCGAAAAACTTTTCGAATGCTTAAGACTGCACTTGGATGAAAATTATTATCTCAGGACAGGAGATTTGAACGCCAAACATGAAGATTGGGGAAATCAAATTCAAAATCCGAGAGGGAACCATTTATTTAATTGGATGGGTCGTCACAGTGTTGAGTGTAGGATCGATCTTTTTGCGACAGATAGACCTTCGTTTCCTAGGAGCGGTGGCTTTCTGGATCTTTTACTGCTTGACTCACGACTTGTTATAACTGACGCAACAAATCAACAGACAAGAAACTGTTTACGAACAATTGAATACGACAGCGATCACTGCGGACTTGCCACCGTAATACAGCTTCCGAGCGAACTTGTGGAATTGGATGAGTATGTGCCTGTGCACTCTTACAATTTCAGTAAGACGCGCTGGCCACGCTTCTCCAACGCCTTGGCAAGAGAAATACGTTCCGATGACATTTCTCCACCAAATGACAGAAACCTGACGAACGTCGAGATCGATGGGTTCCTGACTCAAATGGATACGACTATAAAACGAACAATGGACAGAACAATTCCAAAATATAAGGAACAAGACCCTAATGGTTTATACAAGAACGCGACAATCGACGCACTACACCGACAAAAAAGTGGACTGCTGACTAGATTGAAACTTCTGTACAGACGATTCACGGACACACGTGATCTGGAGATTAGGACATTGAAGTCGTCGATCAAAAACAATTATGTTCTGATTAAATAAAATTATAGATTGTCTATTAATTTATATTGGTATAACAGAATTCGGGCTGTTAATTCTAGCGACCCTAGTATGTTTCCCCAAATAAATAAGATATTTAGAAGAAATGATCAAAACGATCTTCCATGTCTTAAACTCCAGAGGACAACAGATAACGAAGACGTACTAACGATTGCAGGAATTGATCCGGAAAGTGCCATTTTCGATGATAATTTTTATATGATAGAAGATCCTCAGGAAAAGGTAGAAGCTGTAGGGGCTGCTTTCCAGCAAGTGTATAAGGTGAATGCCAGCATTCGTCCGAATCATGACCTGGAGAACAGAGCCTTGCTGCACAATTTCTATCTTGGAAATAACATAACGCAATGGCGATCTGAGAATACTGGTTTCACCGGGTTCAATGACGAAAACTTGGCAAACGCCACCATCGCCGAGCGAAATGGACCCAGTTCATTGTTAATTTCGAAGGTAGAACTTCAGTTAATTTTTCAAACATTAAAGAAAAAGAAATCTGCGGGGGTCGATGGTATACCCAACATTGTGTTACGACATCTCCCTGAGGAAGCAATAGACATTTATACTACACTGTTTAACAACGCATTGAATAATGCATATTATCCAGTGAGTTGGAAGACAGCGGTGGTCCATCCTCTCCCAAAAAAGGGAAAGGACAGCTCCAATCCGGCAAATCTTCGGTCGATAAGTCTTCTTCCAAGTATCAGTAAGGTATTCGAAAAGATTCTCAATAGAGCTCTGTTCAAGTGGGCTGAGGACAAGAATATTATTCCAGACAATCAGTTTGGCTTTAAGGCGGGACATGACACTATTCATGCCGCGTCTAAGTTAGTTTCTGATGTTCAATGGAACAAAGCGAAAAATCAATGCACAGGTGCCGTTCTTGTTGATTTAGAGAAGGCTTTCGACACCGTATGGTTAGAGGGTCTTTATCTAAAATTAACCAGATTTGGCATAAGTAAACCACTGTTGTATATGCTTCCTGACATGCTCAATGGTAGAAAGTTTGTTGTCAAATGTGGCAATGTAACTTCCGCCACAACTTTTGATATTAAAAACGGTCTACAGCAAGGAGCTGTGAACTCGCCGATTCTTTTTAGTATTTACACCAGCGATCTGATAGGTAGTCTCACTCATGCAATTGCGTATGCCGATGACCTTGTAGCGTACAGGACGGGTCCAAAAGTTGAAGCCATCAGAATTCTCTTGCAGCGTGACTTCGACAAGATACAGCGATATTGTGATGACTGGAAGTTAAAAATTAACTTTCAGAAATCAGAAACTATCCTGTTTAGAACCCCTTTGTCTAGGGCTTCTAGGGATACAAGAAAGAACTGGAGAAATCTAGTGATCGTTGGACCAAGTGGACATCAACTGGCGAGTAAAGATGTAGTAAAGTACCTTGGTATCTGGCTAGATCAGTATCTATATTTCAATCGACATATAGATGCTGCTCTGGCCAGAGCTAGGGAAGCGTTTGCTCTGACAAGACGGTTGTTTTATAGCAGCCGCCTTGAAAACAGGGTGAAGGTGATTTGCTACATGGCCCTCATCCGGCCGATGATTGCCTATGGGTGCCCTGTGTGGTTTAACGTTGCTTCATCTCAAATGGAAAAGATTCGGGTGTTTGAGAGGCAGTGTCTTAGAACCTGTCTTGGATTACACAGAACACCAGAGTCGGAGTACAAACATTATTATGCCAACGAGGTCTTATACAACGGGGCCAATATAAATAGGATAGATAACTTTTTAATTAAGGTGATTCGGGGTCACATTGCAAGAGCGATGACCTCAGCCAATGGACTTATTTTCATGGCTTATTACCCCAATGAAGAATATAGTGAGAGCGTTTGTCTTAACGGTTTCATCCCGCCCGAGACATTCCTCTATTTAGACAGTCGGGGGCTGATACAGGATAGATTGGCGGTTCCGCTAATCTACCACGTCGGCCGTAGAACTGTGGATCGGCGAATCCTGTATGGTCGAGACGTCGGCTCTGGGAACGGAGCAGAGCGTCTGCGGTTCAGTAGAGCTGTGCCCCTTCGGGACAAAAGGGACTTTTATAAGCAAGTTCAAAAATACTGGTGGTTGGGTGACCACCTTGATATTGATGGTTAGTCAAAGTTGTTGCCTTGGCCGACCTACGTATTTTTAAGTATTAATAGGTTTATTTTATGTAGGACAGTGGTGGCACCAAAAAAATATAAAACACATTAAATGGCATTTGTTTGTGTGTATGTGCATTTGGCGCTTTTAAATATATATATTAAATATATATATTTTGGCGCTGTTAAATATATATGTATATAAATATATATATATTTATATATATATATATTTATAGGCGTGTGCGCATATGCATTGGCTGCTGCGCAAAAAAAAAAAAAAAAGGCTGCTGGTGGCTGTTCTAGTTTTAAGTTATTTTAAGTATTTTTAAGTAGTTTTAAGTTAATTACGTATATTTACGTATATTTTAGTTTTATTTAGGTTAATTTAGTTTTATTTAGGTAAAGGGTAGTTTTAAGTTTTTATATAAAATAAAATAAAATGTCTTGGAAAACGAGTTTTTAAAAAATTTCTCGTTTAGTTTTAAGTAATTTTGAATTTTAATTTAAGTTAGTTTTTACGCCCAAAGGCATTTTTAATATATAGTTATAGTATAATTTAGAGCGCCCGTATGGGGCCAGTAAGTTAGTTAAGTTATTCTGTAAGCTAGTTTTTAAGGTTTTTGTCTGGCATTTAAGTAGTTATAAGTTGAATTAATAATAAAAATTGAATTAAAATTGCAAAAAAATTGTAGCGTGGCCGACGACAGACTGGAAGGGCGTGGGTTCAAGCCCCACCCCGGTCAGGGCTTTTTTTTAAATAAGTTCTGGGAAAAAGTCAACAAAAACAGAGAGCAGAAAGAACAGCAAATGATAAAATCAACGGGGACATCGGAAGATGATCCCCCAACAACAAGTCAAGCAGCCAAAACATCAGGTGATGCAGCAGCAGCAGTTAAGGTAGCGGTGCCTTCCATAGAAGCCCTGCCAACAACGACAGCGTCATCGGCACGTGCTGAAGTTAATACAAGCAGCATAGCGACTGCAACAACAAGCTTTGTAAAAGGCACGATTTCAACACCAGTTCGTGCCATAGCAATTACAAAGGAGGATGAAAAGAGAAGGCGTATCATAAGATACGAGCCACACCTTATAAACCGTGCCGATAGGAGAACTAGAGCTAGGTTGGCTAAGGCATCGGCTCAAGCCAAAATGCAGAGCCAGATAGAAAGCTCCTCTTATGAGGATGACGATGTGAAAAACAACGAATATAATGTTGAGGGCGATGACGAGGCAGAGGCTGACGATGAAATCGCTAAAGAAGCTAACGGCGAAAGCAAGAAAGGGGCAGCCGACGATAAGAAGACATGTGAGCAAAACGTCGCTGAGGTAGATGCCGAAGACATTGCTTACATGTCCGTAGAAGGGGAGGGGCACTACGTGAGTGGCGAGTTGGTGGACCTTTCACCTCCAGAAGACTCAGACGATGAGCAAGACAAAATTGCATCACTGACGGAGCAAATTTCCTCCCTCATGGAAATGTTGAAAGCGCTCAAAGTCAAGCAAGAAGCGCGGAGAGAAAAAGAGCGCCTTGTTGCTCTTGAAAATAAAAGACAAACAGCGCTCCAAGAGCAGCACAATGCAGCAAAACTACAGCAGCCTCCCAAACAACAACCACTCCCAGAACTGCAGCACAAAAAGAAGCAGCCGACACAACAACTGCAGCCCCAGCATCGTCCTCAGCGGACACAGCAACTGCAGCCCCAGCAACAGCATCAGCAACCGCAAATACAGCAACAACAACAAAAATCACAGAAGCAACAACAACAGTAACAACAAATACAACAACAAAAGTCACAGAAGCAACAACAACAGCAGAAACAACAACAGCAGCGACAACCGCAGCAGAAGCAGACACCACAACAACAGTCACAACGGCAACAACGACAGCAACAGCAACAGCAACAGCAACAGAAACAGCAACAGCAACAGCAACAGCAACAGCAACAGCAACAGCAACAGCAACAGCAACAGCAACAGCAACAGCAACAGCAACAGCAACAGCAACAGCAACAGCAACAGCAACAGCAACAGCAACAGCAACAGCAACAGCAACAGCAACAGCAACAGCAACAGCAACAGCAACAGCAACAGCAACAGCAATAGCAACAGCAACAGCAACAGCAACAGCAACAGCCACAAGCAAAGAAAGGTAAGGTGCCACCAATTTATACCTTCAAAATAGAATTAAAAGACACAATAGAGTTATGTAAGTCGGCCAAAGGCAACAATTTTATTATTAAAAGGTTGAACGCAGACCGACACGCTATTCATTGCTCTTCGGTCGAGCATTATAAAAAAGTCAAAGATCTCTTGTCTCAAACGAAGACAGAATATTACAGTTTCACCCCGAAGGAAGACAAGCTACAAACAGTCCTCCTGAAGGGTATCGAATCCTCTACGGATCCGCAGGAACTCTTAGCTGGGCTCCGTCAAGTGGCGAGCGATGATCTCGATTTTATCGGGGTCAGACCGTTTTCCACAGTTAAGGCTAGACGGGAGAAACGGAATTTACCATTCTTCCTAGTTCAGCTCTCGCCCCAAAGCAAGTTGAATGGTTTAAGGAGTATAACCGTCCTAAACTACCAAATTGTAAGATGGGAAAAATTAAATAGGCAGAGAGACATGCTTCAATGCATGAACAGCCAAGTATACGGCCACGTGGCAGCAAACTGTGGTATGGATCCAGTTTGTGTCAAGTGTGGAGATTCCCACAAGATAGGTGAATGTAAACTCGGAAAAGAGAGGGTCGAAGACAGGACCCAGTTAAAGTGTGCACTTTGCCGAGGCTCCGGGCACCCCGCAAACTATCGGGGATGTCCGAAGTTTCAGGAAATGAAAAAAACAAAAACCAAAAGAAGACAGTAGAGGTGAGATGCCCTGAAGTACGCCAGACATAAACTTCCGTTAATCCCGCAATTTCTTACGCCCAAATGGAAAGGGAAAAAAGGTACAGCATCAACCACAAGTAGCCAAACAGGTCAAAGTGCCTACGGCTCCTGTGCCAGAGGCAGATCTGATGCAGGTGTTGTTGACCATTCATGGTCAGCTAACCGACGTGCAAAAACAGATCAGGGAGCAGGCGGCTAGGGTAGATTATCTCTACTCTATTCTGCCGCCAACGCTTAATGGTTAAAGGCGCGCTGCCTGAGCGACCCTTTAAGATCCTAGCTGTGAATGTAAATTCGCTGATTAGGACCGAAGGTAGAGCAAACCTCTTTCATTTGCTGCAAGACCAAAGTCCTGACGTGTTTATGGCTAGCGAAACTAAGCTAAACCAGAAACACAAACTGACTAATAAAATTTACAATATCGTAAGAAGGGATCGGCCCAACTCCTCTCAAGGGGGTGGGGTCGCAATCTTCATACGAAAGGGCATTAAACATAAGGTTATATATAATAGTGAAGTGCGAAGATTCGGGTTGCTAGAAGCCTGCATCGTTTGCATTCCTCTCCAGCAGGGGAAAAGAATGTACGCAATCGCGGTGTACGCACCTGACGCACCTCAGCCAGCTAATTTTATCGCAGAGCTCGAAAAACTTTTCGAATGCTTAAGACTGAACTTGGATGAGAATTATTATCTCATGGCAGGGGACTTAAACGCCAAAAATGTAGATTGGGGAAACCAAATACAAAATCCTAGAGGGAACCATCTTTTTAATTGGATGGGTCGATACAGTGTTGAGTGTAGGATCGACCTTCTGGCTACAGATAGACCGTCATTCCCGAGAAGTGGTAGTTTTCTGGATCTTTTACTGCTTGACTCACGACAAGTTATAACTGACGCATCAAATCAACTGACAAGAAACTGTTTACGAACAATTGAATATGACAGTGATCACTGCGGACTCGCCACCGTAATACAGCTTCCAAGCGAACTTGTGGAATTGGATGAGTATGTGCCAGCGCACTCTTACAATTTCAGTAAGACGCGTAGGCCACGCTTCTCCAACTCCTTGGCAAGAGAAATACGTTCCGATGACATTTTTCCACCAAATGACAGGAACCTGACGAACGTCGACATCGACGGGTACCTGACTCAAATGGATACGACTATAAAACGAACAATGGACAGAACAATCCCAAAATATAAGGAACAAGACCCTACTGGTTTATACAAGAACACGACAATCGACGCACTACATTGACAAAAAAGTGGACTGCTGACTAGGTTGAAACTTCTTTACAGACGTTTCACGGACACACGTGATCTGGAGATTAGGACATTGAAGTCGTCGATCAAAAACATTAATGTTCTGATTAAACAAAATTATAGATTGTCTATTAATTTATATTGGGATAACAGAATTCGGGCCGTTAATTCTAGCGACCCTAGTACGTTTCCCCAAATAAATAAGATATTTAGAAGAAATGATCAAAACGAACTTCCATGTTTTAAACTTCAGAGAATAATAGATAACGAAGACGTACTTGAGATTGCGGGAATAGATCCGGAAGGTGCCGTTTTCGATGATAACTTTTTTTTGATAGAAGATCCTCAGGAAAAGGTAGAGGCTGTAGGGGCTGCTTTCCAGCAAGTGTATAAGGTGAATGCTAGCATTCGTCCGAATCATGACCTGGAAAACAGAGCCTTACTACACAACTTCTACCTTGGAAATAACATAACGCAATGGCGATCTGAGAATACCGGTTTCACCGTGTTCAATGACGAAAATTTGGCAAACGCTACCATCGCCGAGCGAAATGGACCCAGTTCATTGTTAATTTCGAAGGTAGAACTTCAGTTAATTTTTCAAACATTTAAGAAAAAGAAATCTGCGGGGGTCGATGGTATACCCAACATTGTTTTACGACATCTCCCTGAGGAAGCCATAGACATTTATACCACACTGTTTAACAACGCATTGAATAATGCATATTATCCAGTAAGTTGGAAGACAGCTGTGGTCCATCCTCTCTCCAAAAAGGGAAAAGACAGCTCCAATCCGGCAAATCTTCGGTCGATAAGTCTTCTTCCAAGTATCAGTAAAGTATTCGAAAAGATTCTCAATAGAGCTCTGTTCAAGTGGGCTGAGGACAAAAATATTATTCCAGATAATCAGTTTGGCTTTAAGGCGGGGCATGACACTATTCATGCCGCGTCTAAGTTAGTTTCTGATGTTCAATGGAACAAAACGAAAAATCAATGCACGGGTGCCGTTCTGGTTGATTTAGAGAAGGCTTTCGACACCGTATGGTTAGAGGGTCTTTATCTGAAGCTATCTAGATTTGGCATAAGTAAACCACTGTTATATATGCTTCATGACATGCTCAATGGTAGAAAGTTTGTTGTCAAAAGTGGCAATGTAACTTCTACCACAACTTTTGATATTAAAAATGGTCTACAGCAAGGAGCTGTGAACTCACCGATTCTGTTTAGTATTTACACCAGCGATCTGATAGGTAGTCTAACTCATTCAATTGCGTATGCCGATGATCTTGTAGCGTACAAAACGGGTCCGAAAGTTGAAGTCATCAGAATTCTCTTGCAGCGTGACTTCGACAAGATTCAGCGATATTGTGATGACTGGAAGTTAAAAATTAATTTTCAGAAATCAGAAACTATCCTGTTTAGAACCCCGTTGTCTAGGGCTTCTAGGGATACAAGAAAGAACTGGAGAAATCTAGTGATCGTTGGACCAAGTGGACATCTACTGGCGAGTAAAGATGTGGTAAAGTACCTTGGCATCTGGCTAGATCAGTATCTATATTTCAATCGACATATAGATGCTGCTCTGGCCAGAGCTAGGGGAGCCTTTGGGTTGACAAGACGGTTGTTTTACAGCAGCCGCCTTGACAGCAGAGTAAAGGTGATTTGCTACATGGCCCTTATCCGGCCAATGATTGCCTATGGGTGCCCTGTGTGGTTTAACGTTGCCCCATCTCAAATGGAAAAGATTCGGGTGTTTGAGAGGCAGTGTCTTAGACGCTGCCTTGGATTACACAGAACACCAGAGTCGAAGTACACACATTACTATGCCAACGAGGTTCTATACAACAGGGCCAATATAAACAGAATAGATAACTTTTTAATCAAGCTGATTCGGGGTCACATTGCAAGAGCGATGACCTCGACCAATGGACTTATTTTTGGGGCTTACTACCCCAATGATGAGTATAGTGAAAGTGTACGTCTTAACGGTTTCATTCCGCCCGAGACATTCCTCTTTTTAGACAGTCGTGGGCTGATACAGGATAGATTGGCGGTTCCGCTAATCTACCACGTCGGCCGTAGGACTGTGGATCGGCGACTCCTTTACAATCGGGACGTTGGCTCAGGGACTGGAGCAGAGCGTCTGCGGTTCAGTAGAGCTGTGCCCCTTCGGGACAGAAAGGACTTAATTAAGCAAGTCAAAAAATTCTGGTGGTTGGGTGACCACCTTGATATTGAAAGTTGACCATATTGTTGCTTTGGCCGACTTACATAGTTCTAAGTTAAATATAGGTAGAGTAGGTAGAACAGTGGTGGCACAAAAAAAAAAAAAAGAAAAAAAAAAAAAAAAAAAAAAAAAAAAAAAAATGAGTAAATGTATTTGTATGTGGGTACTTGCGGTTGCCAATATATATGTATATGTACATATCTGCATGTGTATGGGTGTGCGTGAGTATGCATAACGTATGCATAGCGTAGGCACCAAAAAAATAAAAAAAAGTACATAAGTAAATGTATTTGTATGTGGGTACTTGCTGTTGCGAATATATATGTATTTATGTATATGTACATATATACATGTGTATGGGAGTTCGCGAGTGTGCATATGCGTATGCACAAGAAAAAAAAAAAAAAAAAAAATGCTGGTGGCTGTTCTAGTTTTTAAGTTATTTTAAGTAGTTTTAATTAGATATATTGTAGTTTAACTTAGTTTTATTTAGTAGCTTAAAGGTAGTTTTAATTAGTTTTAATTAGGTAAAGGGTAGCTTTAAGTTTTATAAAAAATTAAAAAAAAGATATGGATAATGAGTTTTTTTAATAATTTTCTCGTTAGTTTTAATCACGAATTTTAAATATAAATATATATATTTTACGTCGAAAGGCATTGTTTAAGTATAGTCATAGTTTAATTCAGAGCGCCCGCATGGGGCCAGTAAGTTAGTTAAGTTAATATGTAAGCTAGTTGTTTAAGATTTTTTGTCTAGCATTAAGATAGATATAAGGAAATGAAAAATAAAAATGAATTAAAAAAAAAAAAAAAAAAAATAGGCTTGTTTTCTATGAATCTTTCATTAAATGTTCTACCCATTGACGTATTAGGTATGGACCGCCAGTAGCCAACTTCACGCGTGTTCCAACATAACTAGGGGCGCCATCAACTACTAGCATGGAATCTGCGTAGCAGTGATATGATTTTTTTAATTAATTATTTACTATTGAAATATTTTGGTGGAAATTATTATCAAACTAATTTTATTTTACAAAACACATGTTGCGGATTCCTTTCTTGCCGTCGGGGTCAGTGCTGGCATGCTTGACCGGCCTACTGCTCGTCGGAGGACGTAGGTACTTGACCCCTATCGGAACCGCGCATACAAAATCATGCCAGTCTTTGCGTCATGGTGTTAAGGACGCGCGAGAAATTTGCCTCTACCCACCCAACCATGGTTGCCGTACTCGCCTTGACAACCCCTTACCTTGCCATCTTCCGCTTCCTCTATCCCATCTTAAACCCTTTCCATTTTAATGATCCTCATCCATAATCCTAAACTTTAAATTAAACCATTTTTAATAGATATTTAAGTTCAACTGACATTTGCAATTTTATTAAGCATTTTAATTGTAACTACAAAACTACTTCTCATATATGTAGGTAATTCACAACAATTTTTGATTTAAGTTTTAACATATATTTATTATGCTTAGAATTTGCAACTCTTGACCAACATAAAATGAAAAGCAAAAAAAATGAATAACAAAAAAAATTGAAGTAATAATAGGTATTTGCTTTGAGAACTTCGTGTTGTATTTTTATTTCGTTTGTATATGTTTATATGGGTGTAAATATCTTGTTTTAAATATACACAACTTTGGTGTCAATTTATTTAATTAGATTTTAAGAAACATTTGTCCCCGAACCAATAAAGAAACCCTTTATATATATAATATACCAAATACTTAAAAAAAACAGGTTAATTTGTTTGACTCACCAAGTAAGTGGCGTTTGATTCCAGCGACGCGATGATGTGGCCACAGCATACACTTCTGGATCTCGTTGTGCCTGTTTATTTTTATAAGACCTTTTAAGTTGGTTACTTATTATATATACTTGGTCCTTTTACAAAAAAAAAACCTTTAAATGCTTCTAAATATTTAGAACACAACAAAGATATATATGCATCTATATACATATCCAAAAAAAAAAAGACTAATTGAAGCAGCCGAGATTTGAACTTGAGACGTCTTGATCCCTGAGCGGATGCTCTAACGTCGCACCACGGGAGATTATAAAAACTGATGGTTGTTTGTTCAACTTGTACCAACGGACTTATTTCAACTCAGTTTTAAATGCCGGCGGTGAATTAAATAAGTTTTTATGCAGGAATTCGAGGGTTATTCTTTCGATGCACTTTTTATAAATTTTGTCCCTTCATACAGTAGGTGAAGTGAAACTACACTTAAATAAATCGACCTACACTCTGTGTAGGCCGTGTACTTGAATTTATTCCTAAAAAAAAAAATTTATAAATGCCTATATATATATATATCTATATAAAAGGTTTGTTACCTTATTAATTTATTTTTACCACTGATCACTGATTCCCACTGGTTTCCTTTGATATTTACACTAAAAATACTTACTTTTGTTTTGGTAAGTTAGATTAAAAAAAAATCGTTAATGAAGGTACGTTTACCTTTTTTTTTTTATTTAAAATTTTTCCTTTTATTTTATACTATGAGACACTTTGAAACTAGGTACTTAATATGGTGGCGGTTATAATCCATATTCGAGTGTTGGAGGAAAGCTTTTCCAAATGGTTTTTCGGAGTTTCCTCTCAAATATGGAAAAGTACCTCCAACTACCAACTGTTTGAATTAGTATATGTGTCATATAGATGAACCCTTAGTACTCTTTAAGAGCTGTAAAGGAGAATAAGGAAGGTTGGGATATTTCACAAACATGCAGTTTGTAACACACATCCACTCCTTATGCCATGAGTTACTTACAGATGAATATATAATCGTTTTCATTTAAGTTCTAATGGCGAAATTAGAACACGTATTTAACACTAAAAGATGATGGCGTTTTTAAGCTGTTTTAAGATGGAACAACTTTTCTTGGCTGTTTTTATGACAATTTCAACCGACTGGCGGTCCATATCTAGTACGTCAATGGTTCTACCTGTTTGTCCTATATAGTATTTATCACAGTCGTCACATTTTAATTTATATACCCCAGATAATGTTCTGGTATCGCACTTTGTTTTTGGTTTTAATATATTATTAATGTTGTTATTTGTTTTGAATGACATATTTATGTTTAGTTTTTTAAATTCGTATTGTAGTGTTTGAGGTAAAAGATTGGTGTAATTTACTGAAGTGTATTTATTTTCTAATCTTGTATTATTGTTAGTTTGTTTTCTGTTGTTGTAAATTTTTGTTTCTTTTTTATAATTAATTTGTCTATTATTGTAGTATTATATCCATTAGCAAGTGCTATACATTTTATAGTGTTGAGTTATCGGTGTTGTAATCATTTTTGTCCATGGGTATATTTAATAGTCTGTTGATGAATGCATTATAGGCTGCCATTTTTTGGGGGTACGGATGGTGAGAATCTTTATGTATGGTTATGTCCGTTGTTGTAGGTTTTCTGTATACTTTGTATTTGAAATTGTTGTTGTTTTTGCTGATGTTTAGGTCAAGAAAATTTATTGTGTTATTAGTTTCTATTTCTGTTGTAACTTATATTTTTGTATTTATGTTGTTGATATATTTTGTTGTTAGAATATCTATTTGTCTGTGGGTTCCATCGAAAACTACAAAAGTGTCATCAACATATCGCGAATATGATATTATCTTACGTTTTTGTGGGTTTAATAATGCTTTGGTCATTTTTCAGGTTGATGTGGTTTTTGATGATTTTTTGTAGCATTTTGGAAACTTTGTATCCTGGGGCTGGCGTATAATTAATAAGGGATCTGATAGGTGTTCCATTTTTGTGGATCTTTGGTAGGCCTGTAAATTGTGGTGCTTTTGGGTTTGGTAGTTTTAGTGTGTTTTTGCTAATGTTGGAAAAAAATTGAGTACACTTATTTATTGCATTATTGATTTCTTTATGATATGTTTTGATAGGGTCATTTTGTAAAGTAAGTATGTTGTTGTCGTTGAAGAAAGTATTTGCTTTTGTAATGTATTCTTGTTGGTCAAAACTTACCATAGTATGGCCTTTATCGGCTTTTATTATTATTGCATTGCTGTCTTTTAGTTTTTTATTGAAACTAAACTAAAAGACAGCAATGCAATAATAACAAAAGCCGATAAAGGCAATAATATGGTAATTTTTGACCAACAAGAATACATTACAAAAACAAATACTTTCTTCAACGACATACCTACTTTACAAAATGACCCTACCAGAACATATCATAAAGAAATCAATAATGCAGTAAATAAGTGTACTCAACTTTTTTCCAACATTAACAAAAACACACTAAAACTACCAAACCCAAAAGCACCACAATTTAGAGGCCTACTAAAGATCCACAAAAATGGAACACCTATCAGATCCCTTAGTAGTTTTGAAGTTATGGTGAGATTTCTGGATTTGAAGAGCTTTGACAGACTGTAGTAGGCTCTGTTGGATTTGAGAAGCCGCCCGCGTATTTCTTCTTCTATATTGTTATCGGCTGCTACTATTGACCCAAGGTATTTAAAGGATTGCACCACTTCAAATTCGTGCTCCGCTACCTTGATTGTTTGACCAACTGTTCCTCTCGCATTCGACGCCACCATGTACTTTGTTTTACCTTCACTAATGTGCAGCCCCAGATTTTGTGCCGCCTGCTCGATCTGGATGACGGAATCGTGTACAGCTTGCTCGGTTCTTGCGATGATGTCGATGTCGTCTGCGTAAGCCAGTATCTGGCTGGACCTGTTGACGATGGTCCCTCTTGTTGCCGTGCCAGAGTCACGGATTGCTTTCTCCAACGCCAGCTTGAAGAGGAGGCAGTGATGAAATAAATAAGTGATTAATAAGGAATGCGCAGATTAGTTACCCAATAATTAAAAAGACATCCGAAGTGTTTGATGGTTTAGCAAAGAGAGAGTTTATTTGACATAAAGAAAAATGACATTTGATATGAACTTTGTTCTAAACTCATGTAAACATATAATAGTGTTGAGAGGTGAACATTGTAGAGGTGTTCAATGATAATTGTAATGTAAAAATGGAACACTAAAATAATATTTTACAACAGCCTCACTAGTGTTTCAAAACAAAAATTATATAAATCTTAAATTCAATAAAAACAAATTTAGAAATACAAAAATTATATAAAAAAAAATAATTCAAAGATATGAGATATGTATGTATATAAACAATTATTTCATTAGTCCAAAATCTGGAATAAATTTATTTAACTTAGCACAATTAACCGCTTTTGTCAATATGTCAGCAACCATTTCATTTGTTGTCTTGTACTGCAGATTCAATTTGATTTCACCTTCGATGTCTTGATACAAATGTTCTTGAATGAAATATTTTCGCACATCAATGTGTTTAGTGCGCGCATGGTAGTTTCTATTCTTCGCTAAGCTGATTGCCCCTTGGTTGTCGCAATACAAAAGAATCGTCTTCGATGCCTTCAAAAAAATTTCAGTCTCGAAACGTTTTAACCAAAGAGATTCCTGAATGGCTGCGACCATCGACATGAACTCGGCTTCTGTAGAGGATAAAGCAATCGTTTGTTGACGACGAGTTGTCCAAGAAATCGCAGCGCCTTGTGTTAGAAAAACGTAGCCAGTTGTAAAACGTCGCTTGTCCAGGTCACCAGCCCAATCGGCATCACAGTAACCAGTTATTTCATCATTTTGCTTTGGATGAAACGTCAAACCATCCCCTTGTCGGAGTCCATTAAAGATGTTGGTTGGTCTGGATAGCAATCCGGCTATTTTTACTTGGCTTGTTACGTTGGTCATGGTCAACCTACATAGTCGTGTCAATTTATTTGGGATACCGAATTCTCTCATGGCTTTGTAAGGTTCTACCCTGGCTATGCTATCATAGGCGGCCTTAAAGTCTATAAACAGGTGGTATGTTGGGATGTTAAATTCTAGACATTTTTCCATCGCCTGCCTAAGGGTAAAGATTTGATCAGTTGTTGATTTGCCTGGAATGAAACCACACTGATATTGTCCGATGATGGTTTAAGCGTATGGGGTTATCCGGTCTTGTAGGATAGAGGAGAGTATCTTATAGACGGTACTCAACAACGTGATACCTCTATAGTTGCTGCACGTTGTCACATCTCCTTTCTTATGTATGGGGCATATTATACCTTTTCGCCAGTCTTCTTTCATTTCTTCATGCTCCCACACGTGCACTATAATATCATGAATTGCCTGACGTAGAGCTGGAATAATTGAAATAATTCGGCTGGTATACCATCAGCTCCCGGGGCTTTGTTTTTCTTTAGCCGGTCTATAGCCTTCTCAACCTCTTCTATGTTTGGTGACGGCAACATAGGGCATTCGTCTTGAAGCAGTGGAGCCTCCACTTCTGCAGTGAGTTGACCATTTAGAAATTCATTAAAGTACACTTCCCACCGCTCCAGTATGCTTTGTGGATCGGTAATCAGATTTCCCTCTCCGTCCTTGCAGTATGTGCAGCGTGGTGTGTACTGCGTCATGTTTCGGGCGGATTGGTAGAACTTCCGCGCCTGGTGTGGACCTCGCTCTCGGCTTTTTTCTATTTCACAGATTAAGTTCTTCTCCCAGGCTGATTTTTTCTGTCTGTGAAGCCGTTTTTCTATTCTTCTGAGCTCTTTATATCCTTCTTCGCATGCCCGCGTTCTATGAGATTATTGCATTGCTCGGTACGCAACATTCTTACGTTCAGTCGCTAGCTTGCATTCATCATCAAACCAGTCGTTCCGATTTCTACGACTGCTGCCTAAGATGGAGTTGCTGTACTAATGACAGTATTCTTAAGGCGTGTCCACTTCTCATCTACGCCCAGCATACTGGCTCCAGGACTTACTCTCCCTAAATCAAGTGATTCTAGGGCGAGTCCTAACGCATTACCAAAGGTGTTACTGGCATTTTCATTGCGCTGGGCGGCCGTGTTGATTCGAACCTGATCGGCGGATGCAATACGTCTTCGCAAGGCAATCCGCCCTCGGAAGACCATACCAACAAGATAGTGATCCGAGTAGATATTGGCGCCTCGGTACGTTCGTACCGTCATCAAGTTCGAGTAGTGGCGACGCGACGGTCTATCAACACGTGGTCTATTTGGTTACGAGTGACTCCATCAGGTGATACCCAGGTGGCTTTGTAGATATCTTTTCGCGGGAACCTGGTACTCGCAACGACCATGTTTTTCGATGCTGCCAATTCTAAGACTCGAAGTCCATTGTCATTAGTGTTCTCATGCAAACTATGGGTGCCTGCGTAATGCCTGAATACCGGCTCCCGACCTATTTTTGCGTTCAAATCCCCAAGGATGATTTTTACGTAATACCTTGGACAGGCATTGAGGGTCCTCTCGACTTGTTCGTAGTAAGTCTCTTTTTCTTCGTCTGAGGACTCCTCCGTATAGGTCCGTGAACGTTAATGAGGCTTATGTTCGTAAATTTGCCTCGCACGCGAAGGGTGCATAGCCTTTCGCTTATAGCGTTAAAGTTAAAGGAAAAATTAAATAGGCAGAGACATGCTTCAATGCATGAACTGCCAAGGGTACGGCCACGTGGCAGCTAACTGTGGTATGGATCCAGTTTGCGTCAAGTGTGGAGACTCCCACAAGATAGGGGAATGTAAGCTTGGGAAAGATAGGGTCGAAGAGAGGACCCAATTAAAATGTGCACTTTGCCGAGGCTCTGGGCACCCCGCAAACTATCGGGGATGTCCAAAGTTTCAGGAAATGAAAAACAACAAAGCCCAAAAGAAAACAGTGGAGGTAAAACACCCAGTAGTACGCCAGACAACAACTGCCGTTAATCCCGGAATTTCTTACGCCCAAATGGCGTCTGGAAAGGGAAACACGGAACAGCTTCAACCACAGGTAGCCAAACAGGTCCAAGTGCCTACGGCTCCTGTGCCAGAGGCAGATCTGATGCAGGTGTTGCTGACCATTCATGGTCAGTTAACCGATGTGCAAAAACAGATAAGGGAGCAGGCGGCTAGGGTGGATTACCTCTACTCTATTCTGCCGGCAACGCGAAATGGTTGAAGGCGCGCTGCCTGAGCGACCCTTTAAGATCCTAGCTGTGAATGTGAATTCGCTGATTAGGACCGAACGTAGAGCAAACCTCTTTAATTTGCTGCAAGACCAAAGTCCTGATGTGTTTATGGCTAGCGAAACGAAGCTAAACCAGAAACACAAACTGACTAATAAAAATTACAATATCGTAAGAAGGGATCGGCCCAACTCCTTTCAAGGGGGTGGGGTCGCAATCTTCATACGAAAGGGCATTAAACATAAAGTTATATATAATAGTGAAGTGCGAAGATTTGGGCTGCTAGAAGCTTGCATTGTTTGCATTCCTCTCCAGCAAGGGAAAAGAATGTACGCAATCGCGGTGTACGCACCTGACGCACCTCAGCCGGCTAATTTTATCACAGAGCTCGAAAAACTTTTTGAATCCTTAAGACTGAACTTGGATTAGAATTATTATCTCATGGCAGGGGACTTGAACGCCAAACATGTAGATTGGGGAAATCAAGTACAAAACCCTAGAGGGAACCATCTTTTTAATTGGATGGGTCGATATAGTGTTGAGTGTAGGATCGACCTTCTGGCTACAGATAGACCGTCTTTTCCGAGAAGTGGTAGTTTTCTGGATCTACTCCTGCTTGACTCAAGACTGATAATAACTGACACTGTAGGTCAACATACAAAAAACTGTTTACGAACGATTGAATACGACAGTGACCACTGCGGACTTGCCGCCGTAATACAGCTCCCGAGCGAACTTTTGGAGTTTGATGAGTATGTGCCTGCGCACTCTTACAATTTCAGTAAGACGCGTTGGCCACGCTTCTCCAACTCCTTGGCAAGAGAAATACGTTCCGATGACATTTCTCCACCAAATGACAGGAACCTGACGAACGTTGAGATCGACGGGTACCTGAATCAAATGGACACGACTATAAAACGAACAATGGACAGAACAATCCCAAAATATAAGGAACACGACCCTACTGGTATATACAAGAACGCGACAATTGACGCACTATACCGACAAAAAAGTGGACTTCTGACTAGGTTGAAACTTCTGTACAGACGTTTCACGGACACACGAGATATGGAGATTAGGACATTGAAGTCGTCGATCAAAAATCTTAATAATCTGATCAGACAAAATTACAGGTTATCTATTAATTCATACTGGGATAACAGAATTCGGGCCGTTAATTCTAGCGACCCTAGTATGTTTCCCCAAATAAATAAGATATTTAGAAGAAATGATCAAAACGAACTTCCATGTCTTAAACTTCAGAGGACAACAGATAACGAAGACGTACTAACGATTGCGGGAATTGATCCGGAGGCTGCCGTTCTCGATAATAATTTTTTTATAATAGAAGATCCTCAGGAAAAAGTAGAGGCTGTAGATGCTGCTTTCCAGCAAGTGTATAAGGTGAATGCTAGCATTCGTCCGAATCATGACCTGGAGAACAGAGCCTTACTGCACAACTTCTACCTTGGAAATAGCATTACGCAATGGCGATCCGAGAATACCGGTTTCACCGGGTTCAATGACGAAAACTTGGCAAACGCCACCATCGCCGAGCGAAATGGACCCAGTTCATTGTTAATTTCGAAGGTAGAGCTTCAGTTAATTTTTCAAACATTAAAGAAAAAGAAATCTGCGGGGGCGATGGCATACCCAACATTGTGTTACGACATCTCCCTCAGGAAGCAGTAGACATTTATACCACACTGTTCAACAACGCATTGAATAATGCATATTATCCAGTGAGTTGGAAGACAGCTGTGGTCCATCCTCTCCCCAAAAAGGGAAAGGACAGCTCCAATCCGGCAAAACTTCGGTCGATAAGTCTTCTTCCAAGTATCAGTAAGGTATTCGAGAAGATTCTCAATAGAGCTCTGTTCA
The DNA here is from genome assembly GCA_951217065.1 of Baccha elongata. Taxonomy (NCBI): domain Eukaryota; kingdom Metazoa; phylum Arthropoda; class Insecta; order Diptera; family Syrphidae; genus Baccha; species Baccha elongata. The sequence continues at coordinate 20,426 of CATNUY010000397.1, read as the reverse complement.
AGTGGGCTGAGGACAAGAATATTATTCCAGACAATCAGTTTGGCTTTAAGGCGGGACATGACACTATTCATGCCGCGTCTAAGTTAGTTTCTGATGTTCAATGGAACAAAGCGAAAAATCAATGCACGGGTGCCGTTCTGGTTGATTTAGAGAAGGCTTTCGACACCGTATGGTTAGAGGGTCTTTATCTGAAGTTAACTAGACTTGGCATAAGTAAACCACTGTTATATATGCTTCATGACATGCTCAATGGTAGAAAGTTTGTTGTCAAAAGTGGCAATGTAACTTCTTCCACAACATTTGATATTAAAAACGGTCTACAGCAAGGAGCTGTGAACTCGCCGATTCTTTTTAGTATTTACACCAGCGATCTGATAGGTAGTCGCACTCATGCAATTGCGTATGCCGATGACCTTGTAGCGTACAGGACCGGTCCAAAAGTTGAAGTCATTAGAATTCTCTTGCAGCGTGACTTCGACAAGATTCAGCGATATTGTGATGACTGGAAGTTAATTTTTAACTTCCAGTCATCACAATATCGAAACTATCCTGTTTAGAACCCCGTTGTCTAGGGCTTCTAGGGATACAAGAAAGAACTGGAGAAATCTAGTGATCGTTGGACCAAGTGGACATCCACTGGCAAGTAAAGATGTGGTAAAGTACCTTGGCATCTGGCTAGATCAGTATCTATATTTCAATCGACATGTAGATGCTGCTCTGACCAGAGCTAGGGGAGCCTTTGGGTTGACAAGACGGTTGTTCTATAGCAGCCGCCTCGACAGCAGAGTAAAGGTGATTTGCTACATGGCCCTTATCCGGCCAATGATTGCCTATGGGTGCCCTGTGTGGTTCAACGTTGCCCCATCTCAAATGGAAAAGATTCGGGTGTTTGAGAGGCAGTGTCTTAGACGCTGCCTTGGATTGCACAGAACACCAGAGTCGGAGTACACACATTACTATGCCAACGAGGTTCTATACAACAGGGCCAATATAAACAGGATAGATAACTTTTTAATCAAGCTGATTCGGGGTCACATTGCAAGAGCGATGACCTCGACCAATGGACTTATTTTTGGGGCTTACTACCCCAATGATGAGTATAGCGAAAGTGTACGTCTTAACGGTTTCATCCCGCCCGAGACATTCCTCTATTTAGACAGTCGTGGGCTGATACAGGATAGATTGGCGGTTCCGTTAATCAACCACGTCAGCCGTAGAACTGTGGATCGGCGACTTCTTTACGATCGGGACGTCGGCTCAGGGAACGGAGCAGAGCGTCTGCGGTTCAGTAGAGCTGTGCCACTTCGGGACAGAAAGGACTTAATTGAACAAGTCAAAAAATTCTGGTGGTTGGGTGACCACCGCGATATTGAAAGTTGACCACATTATTGCTTTGGCCGACTTACATAGTTCTAAGGTAAATATAGGTAGAGTAGAGTAGGTAGAACAGGACGGTGGCACAAAAAAAAAAAAAAAAAAAAAAAAAAAAAAAAAAAAAAATGCTGGTGGCTGTTCTAGTTTTTAAGTTATTTTAAGTAGTTTTAATTAGATATAATGTAGTTTAAGTTAGTTTTAATTTAGTTTTAATTAGTTTTATTTAGGTAAAGGGTAGCTTTAATTTATATAAAAAATTTAAAAAACAATGATATAGATAATGAGTTTTTTTAATAATTTTCTCGTTAGTTTTAAGTTATCATGAATTTTAAATATAAGTTATTTTACGTCGAAAGGCATTGTTTAAGTATAGTCACAGTTTAATTTAGAGCGCCCGCATGGGGCCAGTAAGTTAGTTAAGTTAATATGTAAGCTAGTTGTTTAAGATTTTTTGTCTAGCATTAAGATAGATATAAGAAAATGAAAAATAAAAAATGAATTAAAAAAAAAAAAAAAAAAAAAATTGCGTTAAAGCCGATGATGGTAGACTTCATTTTTTCGCTGACTAGGAAGCCTACCCCGAGCACATGGTGTTTTGTATGACAGCTGTAGTATACGTCATATTCTTTCTTCTGTAAAACACCATTCCCTGTCCATCTGATTTCTTGAAGTGCTGTTATGTCAGTTTTATATTTTGACAGGGCATCAGCTAGCTGCTGAGCAGCTCGAGCACTATAGAGCGATCGTACGTTCCATAAGAAAATTCGTAAATCGTTTTGCCGTTTTCGTTGCGTAGGTTGTCGTCGTGAGATCAGTCCGTTTCCGAGGCTTGTTGTCGGTCTCGTAATTCGAAGTTTTACGGAACAGGGAATTAACCTGTTGCCAACCTGAGGAACCAGCCTGTTCATATTAGCCAAACCTTTTTTTAAAAGGCTTGTTACTAGCGGCCGCCGCGAAGAGGCTATGATCACACTTCCATCAGTCCCGAATAGTTACGGCACGTGCATGTTTTCGTATGCTACGTGTTATTCCCCCTATTCGTCTGATGGCTGACCGCCATCAAAAACAACATCAACCTGAAAAATGACAACAGCATCAAAAACAATATTCATTTAATTGACAAACTAAAAAACATAAAGCTATCACCGAATCACAAAATGATTTCTTTTGATGTCACAAACATGTATACTAATATACCAATCGAAGAGAGCATCAATATACTCAAAGAAAACCTGACCACTACTGCAACAATAAATAAAACACAAATAGATGAATAAATATTTATATTAAAAATTACATTAAAACAAAATTATTTCCAATTTAATAACAATTATTACATAAAAACAGAAGGATTGGCTATGGGATCGCCTTTAAGTGGACTTATGGCCGATCAATATTTAAACTTCTACGAAAACAAATTTATTTTATCTTCATTAAAGCCACAAAAACGTAAGATAATATCATATTCGCGATATGTTGATGGAACTTTCGTAGTTTTCGATGGAACCCACAGACAAATAGATATTCTAACAAAATATATCAACAACATAAATACAAAAATAAAAGTTACAACAGAAATAGAAACTAATAACACAATAAATTTTCTTGACCTAAACATCAGCAAAAACAACAACAATTTCAAATACAAAGTATACAGAAAACCTACAACAACGGACATAACCATACATAAAGATTCTCATCATCCGTACCCCCAAAAAATTGCAGCCTATAATGCATTCATCAACAGACTATTAAATATACCCATGGACAAAAATGATAACAACACCGAACTCAACACTATAAAATGTATAGCACTTGCTAATGGATATAATACTACAATAATAGACAAATTAATTATAAAAAAGAAACAAAAAATTTATAACAACAGAAAACAAACTAACAATAATACAAGATTAGAAAATAAATACACTTCAGTAAATTACACCAATCTATTACCTCAAACACTACAATACGAATTTAAAAAACTAAACATAAATATATCATTCAGAACAAATAACAACATTAATAATATATTAAAACCAAAAACAAAGTGCGATACCAGAACATTATCTGGGGTATATAAATTAAAATGTGACGACTGTGATATATACTATATAGGACAAACAGGTAGAACATTTAATGAAAGATTCATAGAACACAAGCCTAAATTAAACACAAAATCAACATACGCCCAGCATCTGATTGCAAACAATCACAATTACACGGATTTTAACACCAACATGAAAGCGATCCATATATGCAAGAAAGGGAGAATTCTAGATGCGATAGAAGAGTACGAGATATATAAAGCTAACAAACTAGAGCAGGACAAATTACTGAACGACAAATTAATCTTTAAAACATACCAACTATACGACACAGCAATAAAAATCAAAACAGAAGGAAGAAGAAGATATAACACCACACATTTAATCTATTCAACAACAAATAAAAATTTTACAACATCACTGGCTTAGACAATCAACACCAATGTCAAATTGAGTAATTCGCCCGATGATGGAGTAAGTACACTCCGAAACGCGTCGCAATATAAATTTAAAATTAAAATTAAAATTTAAACTACAAATTTAAAACTGTGAAAATTATTGAAAAATAAAAAATAAAAATTAAAAATTTTAAAAATTTAAAAAAATTTTATTTGTTTAATTTATTATAATACCTCTTATTCATTAACTCCAACCTTTTTCTTTTTGTGACAACTTATACAAATCACGCTGTATAAAGGTGCAGTGTATACTGTATATGTGCTCTCAAGCATAAATACTTTTTGTATAATAAATTTTGCTGAACGTTTTTTGTAGATGAAATAGAAGACTATTCTTGTTATTATTTTCATAAAATTTTTTTTGTATACAACCTAGCCACGGGTTACAATTTGTCATAAAGGTTCAAACATTCATAAAGGTTCGACTTTGACCAAAGTTTTCCTTTATCCATATATAATTCGCAACGCTGCTTTGCAATGCGTTTTATATGGTCATTCCATCGACCAAATTAAAATATGTATCTTAGTAGAGTGTTGACGGCCTGACTGATAATGCCTACCGTTCACACTCAGGCGAAACACCTCGGAGTAAAGGCTACTTAACCTTTTAATTTGAATTTCATTAATTTCATGCTCCTCTTAAATCAAAAATAAAAATTAACAACTAGAAATAGTTGTTGTTATTATTTTAATTCAGTTTCTTTTTTCTTCTTAACAAATTATTCAGAAAATTTTGTCGAAAAAGATACCCTTTTCCTTCTGCCCCCCTCTGAAGCAAAATAATGATCCTCTAAGCAATGCAATTAAGAAACTCGACTCACTCCAAGAATCTTTAGTCAACACTCCACTGACTGGACTACTATAGGAAAGTAAAAAAAAAGCATCAACTTTATAACTGATGAAATGCATCATGTATACTAATTTATTTAGTTCTCGTTCCACTTAACTAGATTGCACACCCAAAAACATGACTATGTGTCATTGTTATATTTTGTAAACAAAACTTTAATAAAAATAATCATTATCCAAAAATATAACTGAATGTGTGGTTTTAAAAGCATCCATTCCGATTATGAATTTAAATAGAATACTTATTTTTAAAACAAGATGGTGTGGTGGCTAAAGGCAAATACCAGCAGCGTTAATAGGCATCAAAAACAAATTGAAAAATTGCATGTTTCCGATAAAAGTTTCCGACATTCCTGAGTTTGAAAATAATGTATACAAACGGCAATAATTTATGAATGAATTGTACAAATCAAGTTGGCAAGATTGACCGATCTATTATCGCAACTATTCGACAAAAGAAATATGAAAAGAATCTCTGTGAGTTAATTAATAATAACATTCGTTCGTTTATAGCAATGACCTGTTCAAATCACTCATTATATAAATCATATTTTTTAAATGAAAAGACCGTTATAACTCAAAGAAAACAAGGTCAACAAAATGTTTAAAAATAAAAACATAATTCGAATACATTAGTATGCCAAAGAAAATAAATATTTATTTGTTAAGAGTTACGAAAGATGTACAAATTTGTTATCCAGGCAGTTAATATTTATGTGCACGTAGAAAAGAAACTAAGGGCAAGTCATACATTTTTTGATAAATTTGGTAAGCAACGTTTGCTATAAAAGCCTTTTGTGCATAATTGGTATTGCACTACATTTGACAAGCTCATCTCGGACATCATATAACCTTTTTGTAGCACTACTTGTTAAACAAACTATGTTAAGATTTTTTTTCAGTTTGCAGTGACCAGTAAAGAATCCAATTATGATTCTTTGTTTGTTTGTACTCAAGTTGAAACAAGCTGTAAACCGCCTTACGTTATAGTTCCCAAGTTGCATTTTGGCTTGTCTCAAATGAGGGAGTATTATCATCTAGTTTCTGGTTCTTTTTATCTCCTTTTCTGATTTGATTTTTGTTTTTCATATTCTCACCTATTCCTCAATAGGGTTCAGGCCCATTCTTTGCCAGAGCGTTAGATTTTAAGTTTTTATCAGCCCAAACGTAACCTGAAATCGATTAGAGGTATTGTTTTTCCTAGTTCGTTAAGTTGTTTAAAACTTTCCCAAACAAGTGTTGAGCTAATTGCACAGGAGTTCAGTTTTTTGAAAGAGGCTTGGCTACCTGACATTATAACTATGTTCCGTTACCAGTAGTTTTTTTTTAGTTATCTGCGCATATTCTTATAGTGTTTAGAATAAAAGTTCACGTCTAAGAATTTGCGCCATAAATACCATCACGAAATAAATGCAGCACAACAAATTCAGCTCGAAATGGCATATACTAACAAGATACGCTAAGAACCCCGTCCAAAAGGTATTATCATACAACGTTCATCGTGCAAAAACAAGGCATCAGGCCTAAAAAAAAACAAATGCCACAATCCCAGCATTCAGCTGGCCTCAGGGATGCAGGAAGCCCATATTTCAATTCAGCTGTCAATTGAGCTGACCTATGTATGTTAAAGCTCAGCTATCGTTTAAGCTGAGACGTCAATTAAGCAGTTATTATAGCTAAGCTATCAGTTGAGCTGAAATGAGCTTACAGTTGAGCTGAAATGTTCTGAACTACGAAGCTTGTGTCGAGATTATCAGCAGATATATACGTACAAATTGCAATTAGTAACAATGTTTAATATAATCTAAGTACAGTGTTGGCCAAAATTAAATCAACTATATAGTCTAAAATATGCTTATGGATTTAGTTTGTACTAATGAGCCAGAAATCTTATTTAATTTTATTTTAAATATTCTATGAAATCCACAAGCTCTTAACAACAGTTCACAGAATAATAAAAAAAATAATTGAATTCACTTCAAATTAACTTTGGCCAAAACTAAAGCAACTTTCGAGCTCCATTTATTTTTGCAAGTAATATGAAAATATGAGAGGAAAAATCCGTTATTTACATTTTATAACTCTAAAGATTCCGTCAAAACAATTTATTGAAATGGTGTGGTGCTCCAAGAGCTACAACATCGCAGGAAGATAAATCCGTTACAAAAAAAAAACATACAAGTGACTGAAAGGACAATTCATCGAAGAGCTGTTGATGACGGTTTATCATTTTTTAAGATTGTTAATCACATTAAAAATGTTTGAAATCAGAATAACGTTTTCACCGACCAAAACCTTGTCTAAAATATAATTAGATCTAATGGAAGAGTTACGTCTATTTAAATCACTGGTCCTGAACCAATTTTTTTCCAACTTCAAGTAAGGGGATTTCGATCTAAGTCTCGCGATATATACTTAAAATTACAAGAACTTCCTTTTGATGTTTTTGCTTTAACTGAGACAAATTTAAATAGTAATTTTAATAATAATGAATTTTTTACTTCGGATTTTAGCGTTTATAGAAAAGATGGGACCTTGTATCCCAATCGAAGCCTACCAAAACCTAACTGATGCAGTTGACTTTGTAAATGATGCCATGGAGGTGCATGGCGGCTTTATGCTCATTGGGTGACTTTAGTCTGCTCAATTCGTCCTGGGCACGATCTGAAGATGACTCTCATTTTGTGGCGAGTAACGCAACAACTCAAAAAGAAATGTTATTAACTGACAAACTCTTAGATTTAGGCCTTCACTAGATTAGTGAAATTAAAAACAGTTTGAACAGACAACTGGATCTTATGTTTTCCAATGGTTGCAAGAGCTGCATTGTAGAGGAAAGTAACTCAACTCTTTCAACGATTGACCTCTATCATCCACCTTTATCTTTAACCTTTGTTTATGATTATGAGAATACAGATTTGGAGTCTGAAAAGTGATATTATTTTAATTTTCGCAGAGCTTACTGTATAAAACTGAACGAACTTCAGTTTGATTTGATTTTTAATAGTAATGTAAATAATAGTACTAATACGTTAACCACTAATTTTTATTTAGTAATTTTTGAATGATTTTACAAGTCAGTACCTATTGTATCCCGAAAAAATTGGTCATCGGCACCTCCGTGGTACTCAAAAGAGCTACGTACACTGCGAAACTCACGAAATGTCTATTGCAAAAATACTTAAAATTTCGCACAAAAACCGATTATTCTCTATATCTGGACGCGTACAATGAATTTTTCAATCTCTCTTAACTGCTATATGATGCCTATATGAACCAAATGCAATAAGATATTATCACTGATTCTCAGCGATTTTGGCAATTTATTAATTTAAAAAAGATATCTGATCCTTTTACGCTTAATTATTTGGATCACTCTTCTTATGATTCTAAAGTTATAACCAATCTATTTGCAATTTTTTTTAGTCTTGCTTTTTCGGACGATAATTTTGAATCAGACACTAATTACTTTTCCTATCTTTGTAACTGCAATCAAACTTCATTGGTATCTATTAACATCAATGTTGATGATGTGGTCCAGGAAATTAACAAACTAAAAGATGACTGACGGTTTAGCAGCTATTGTTTTAAAAAAATGTGCAACTAATTTGGCTCAGCTTCTGACTACTCTTTTTCAAAAGTCTCTTTCCCAAGGGATTTTTCCAACAATATGAAAGGATTCATTTATTTTTCCCCTTCATAAAAAGGGCTCTAAAGCAGATATTTCAAACTATAGACCAATTGCTAAATTATCGTGCATTTAAAAACTTTTCGGAAGTATATTCGACACTTTGTATTTTCATTGCAAATCGGTATTTTCCACCAAACAGCACGGTTTTATAAAAGGGAAATCTACAACCACATGTCGATGTTATAGCAATGGATTTAAGAAAATCCTATGAAAAAACCACACATAAATTCGTTGTCGTTTAAACTATAGACTCTTGGTTTCCCCCCTGGTTTCGTTCAATGGATGGAATCATATTTATTAGAACGTACATATCGGGTCTTGTTTATATCTACAATTTCAATTCCTTTCACAGCGGAATCTAACGTTCCGCAAGGCACTCATCTGGGTCCTTTTATTTTTATCCTGACAATTAATGATGTTGAATCTTTTATTCAACATTCGGAACTATCTACGTATGTCTTATTTAGACACCAAACGATGTTTTCCCTTTGCAGAACTATCTTAACAAGTTTCATGTTTGGTACCAAAAGAACAATTTAGAACTTAATGTTGGCAAATGCCAAGCAATTATTCCCGCAAACGTATCCGCTCACCACCGCGTGACTACTATATTAATGATAACCAAATTCCCAGAGTAACCACAATGAGAGTGAGATCAACTTCAGATCGCATTATGACAACATAGTAGGGTAGGGAGTGTGGCATCGCTATGTAGATGATGTGTTTTCAGTTGTAAATAAAGATGATGTTCCAAAAACATTTTGAATAGCCAATTCGACTCAATAAAATTCACATACGAAATAGAAAAAGAAAGAAAATTACCTTTTCTTGATTTAGAAATTCAATATGTGAATAATAAAATTGAATTAGCTGTATTTCATAAACTAACAAGTACCATGAGAACTATCACTAGTGATTCGTTTTGCCCAATACAGCATAAGCTAGCCGCGTATCATTCGATGGTTCATAGATTGTGTCGTCTACCCCTCGCGATAACTAATTTCAAAAAAGAGTATGAATACATAAAAAATACTGCGCTCATCAATGGTTTTAGTGAAAAAATGATAGAAAAATTAATTTATAAACATACTCGAAAAGTGAATAATTCTAATATGTCGAGCTTTTTCTCACAAAAGGAAAAGAATCAAAATAAAAGGGTGGCTTTGACGTTTGTACCACAAGTAACAAACAAATTAAAAAAAGTTTTTAGTGATCACTAACTAGATATTGTGTATAAAAACGACCAGAAAATGGTTAATGAACTTAGACAACGGCAATATTGAGTCTTGCCTAATTAACATTATGTGTCGCAGCAATATATAAAACTACGAAAAGGAAAATACTGACCATTTTTGAATATTTTTCAAAATTATTTACAGTACAGCCCAGCACAAGTCTAGCACAACCTAGCACAATTTTGAAAATTTCGAAAATGTTGATTTTTAAAAAATATTGGGGTAGGTCAAAATGTTTTTTTTGCTCTAAAACCCTCATTTTGAATATTTTTCAAAAATAACTACGGCACAAACTGGCACAAACCTGGCACAACCTAGCACAAATTTCAAAAATTCGATTTTCGAAAAAGATGAGGCTAGGTAAAAAACGGTTTTTTGCCTCTAAAACCCCCATTTTTTGAATATTTTTGAAAAAAAATTACGGCACAAACATGGCTCAACCAATTTTCAAAAATTCGATTTTCGAAAAAGGGGGGGCTAGGTCAAAAACGATTTTTTGGCTCTAAAACCCCCATTTTTGAATATTTAAAAAAAAATTGCGGCACAAACCGGCACAAACTTAGCACAACCTAGCACAACTTTCAAAAATTCGATTTTCGAAAAAGTGGGGGCTAGGTCAAAAACGTTTTTTTGGCTCTAAGACCCCCATTTTTGAATATTTTTGAAAAAAATTATGGCACAAACCGGCACAAACCAAGCATAACCTAGCACATTTTTCAAAAATTCAATTTTTAAAAAAGGGGGGCTAACTTCACACACTCGGTTGTATCGTTGTTTTTCAATATATTTTTTTCTATTTAAGGTATATTTTTTTTAAATTGCCCTTCCTGCCTAAACGGGGGGAGATAGAGCCCCTTCCAATACGATTTTTTTCTTGTCTCGACTCAACCTACTTGCTCCATATTTTTGGCACGCCTTATGTGAATCACTCTGTATATTGTAATAAATAAGACTATACTTTGGCACTTTTTGCGCATCTTGGACGTCGCCTGGTACTACTTTTAAAGCATCCAAAACTCCTTGTTTAAATAAGAAGATTTTGGACCTATTTTGGGCATCTTGGACGTCACCTGGCACTTCTTTCCTGCATCCAAATCGTCTGGCAATGTTATATTCGAATCAAATTTATAATTTGCTTTAATACCACACCAAATTCAGACCTGCTAAAGTTAAATGATTTTCATTGATTTTACAGCCCCTTTGGTGCCCACTCACTTCCACACCCAGAGCCTTACAGATGCCAGGCGACCTGATTAGTTAATAGTGATAGTATGCCTACCTTATAAGACGGGTTTCGTTGATGCTCCACAATTGCAAAGGATTTTACATGGCTAGCTCTTAGACTATAAGCAGCTACAAGTGTGAGGAAATTTTTATTTCCTACAACTGTAAATTTTTTGTTCGTGTTACAGAAATAATATAAATGTATTATTTTAACATAGTTCTACAAGTGGCTTCTTGAATAGACTTGTAATATCGTGTTAAGCCGCGTATGGACTATGCGCGGCTGCCGCGCGAGCCATGTTCGACTGCGGCAAATCAAATATTTGGCTCTGGAGCCAATTTTCCGATTTTTGTATTGCAATAAATAAAAGTATTTTTTTTTTAATTTATATGGAGGTTGGTTCACTAAGGTTTTAACATACTTAGGTTTAGAAAATAAATAATTAAAAATGTGTGTACTATTAAGAAGTAATTTCTTTAGAAAACCCTGTTTTTAATATAACTAATTTAGAAAACCCTGTTTTTAATATAACTAATTACTACTAATTCATGCATTAAGTATTTATATGAAAAAGTATTTTACCTATTTGTTTTTCTTTTTTCAATTCCTAATGTTGTTTTTTTTTAAGTCAATAAACTTTCATTTTGATATAATCGTATTACCAGTCAAAACACACATACAATTTAACATACCTAGGTACCTACCTCCAATCTACCTACACACCGTTCAACTACATAATGTCTACCTTCTTTCTAACATATACCTATACCTACTACACATATCCTACAAAGCAACCTTCAAGTTAAAATCATATCACATATTCTGTAAAGCAGTATCCAACAATTTATAGTAACAAAAACCTAATTCAACCTTAAATGTTCAAGTTCGATATTTATACTCTCCCATAATTGTTGTAACTTGTTAATAACATTTAAAACAAACTCTCCGATAACACTTTTCATACAGCATCTTAAAAGTAAACTATGAATAATCTTTAACCCCCTTCCATCCACATATTTGTTAAACCCTTTCCACCGAAATATTCCATTACACACCGAAAATCATACTTTTCCCAATTTATCAGATTCAAAAATAGAACCATCCAATAATCAACCCCTGAATTCAATACAAACACTCCACGCATGTGTACCCACAGAGGCTCTGATGAAATACATTATCATATCATTGTGCTCAGCGATCTATTTTTGGAAAAAAGTTATATCTACACAAGGGAATGAGCATTATTGGATATATATGTATAGTCTTAGGAGCAAGCATCAGTACAAGGAAAAGTTCTAGTAGCCAGTAGGAGTGGGGGCGACTCGGCATTTGAACCAAATTTGCCCTTGAATTAAATAAGAGGTCAACTTTTTAGCTGATAAGCCAGGTGTGTGAACAGCTGTGACGTCATCAAAGGTATTGGTCGCGTGCCGCCGCCGCTGCCTGGTTGGTGTTTGAGTTATGAAATGAAAAAAACTTAAATTGATGTTTGGTATTTTTTTTTTCGTAAACTCAATTTTTATTTTTCATTTCACTTATAACTACTTAAATGCTAGACAAAAACCTTAAAAACTAGCTTACAGAATAACTTAACTTACTTACTGGCCCAATGCGGGCACTCTAAATTATGCTATAACTATATATTTAAAAATGCCTTTCGACGTTAAGAACTAACTTAAATTAAAAATCATTATTACTTAAAACTAAACGAGAAAATTCCTTAAAAAACTCCTTTTCTATATCTTTTTTTATTTTTATACATATAAAAACTAAAACCTACCCTTTACCTCAAGAAAACTAAATAAACCTAAATAAAACTATATTATAAGTAAAAAATATACGTAAAATAACTTAACACTACTTAAAAATATTTAAAATAACTGAAAATGTTTTCTCTGTGGTTTTTTACTCTTCATTCTCTGGTTTCTCCTCTCCTCTTGATATTGGCCGTACCACTTGTAAAGGCCTCGCCCTAACCGCCCCTCGATCAGGATATCCCTAATGGGTGGACCCCATTTCATCCATTCCACCCGTTCTTGTAGATGTTGTTGATGCTGTTGTTGTTGATATTGTTCTTGTTGCTGTCGATGATATTGTTGTTGCTGCTGTAGGAGTTGCTCGTGCTCTTCCTTCCATGGAGGCGTCCTCATTCTAGCCTGACCATTTGTACTGGCCTCATCCGCTCACTGAGGCGTTGCACATACACTTCATCAGCGTATTGACAGTCTCTAAGAGCCTGTCTTGATTGAGACATTAGTGTGTGTTTTATTCACTTTTAGCGCACAGTGATTATATCTAATGTACTGAGGATACTTTTCTGAATTTTACTTGATATTTAAAAAAAAAATTCTTATATTTTTTTGATGTATGTATGTATATATACCTAAATGTAAGTAGTAGGTACAATTATATATACGTATCGTTCATTTAAGCGGCTCAGCATCTAAATCTGTACATCGACCATTATTCGAGCTCAGACATAATTCTAAACTTGTTCAGGTTCATATATTTCTGGAGAATAATCCATTCCTGTTCCTGCAACGTTATCTGGGCTCGGGTATACCATTGGCACTACGTATCCATTTAGTAATAAATTGTGGTCAACTGAATTACCAGTTGTATCTATTATTTTTATTTTAAACATGTAACGTTTTGTGATTTTGTTTTTTCGTTTATCTTAAAATAATATATGGAATAATAAATATAGATAAAATATTAAGAAAACACATTTTTTTACTCAATAAACTAATTTTTAACCCCTGATTCACTGTGTACCATGCACTAATTTTACTGTGTACACCCAGAGTACACAGTGGACCATATTGTAAGATGAAATAAACATATTTTTTTTACTTTCTTAAAATTAATAAATTTTTGAAACTTTGTGTTTAAATTAAAAAAAAATATTGAAAAAGCTGTGGGAAACAAAATAAATGGCTACTATTATAAATGCTAAGCTTAACAGCAAAAGACGTAAAAAGTGATCCAGTGTTGACACCTCTACCCTATATACAAAAAGATTTTCCATTGACGAGGGGCTCGTCTACTTCATGTACGAAAAACAGAACCGAGCGATTCTTAAGGTTGTAGTAAAAGATGACAAACTGTTGTTTGAAGACATCCAGTTTGCTTGGGACGATTTGACCGGATTACTACACGGAAATATGTGTGGTTTAAATAAAATTTCTCAAACGTTTGGTTTTTCGGAAAATTTATTTAGAAATTGCTTACCATCTGCACATGAAGTTCCAGCTGGCAGTGACAGAAAATTGACAGAAAACGTAATCGAGAATGACTCCGGACAGGCGACAAGTTCTGAACATTAGCACAGGGGTGGCATGGAGGCTAAATCGGATAAAATAAAAAATGTTTTTAAAATTGATATTGTCACGTATAATGTGGTTGGACTTAATAATAAATGGATTTTCCCGTGCTTTACTAATAATCTTTATACGTTCATTATTATATAACTTTTTGGAAACTCACGTTGTGGAAGAAAAAATAACAAATTTTGAAAAATATTTCACGTCTCATAAATGTTTTTGGATTACTTCAAAGCCTAAAAGCATCATATATTGAAGTCAATAAACAATTCAAACTTTGCTGCAAATAAAAAAAAAAGAGAACACGAGGAAAACATGGCGGTGTCCTTAGGTCAATGCAGGGATTCGAAAGAGTTTTGGGCATTGACAAGAAAAGTGAATCGAAATGAATTTTCAAAATCTGGGCTTAACATCAACATAAAAGTTTTATATGAGCACTTTTCAACACTTTTAGACTTTACAGTAGCACCAGTACATCTAAGTTACGCAAAGCCTTTTTCACAGAACGAATATTAAAAGAAGAAGTAGAAATAGTTATGAACGGTCTTCAAGATGGAAAAGCTGCAGGCACCAACGGTATCCCGAGGGAATTTTAGAAGTACAACTCAAGTCTCAAGAAAAGCTATCAGAAGCATTTAACATAATATACAATTTTGGCGTCCTTCCTGAACACTTCTACGAAGCTCTCAGACGACCTATCCTAAAGAAAGGTAATAATCAGGATCCAAACAACTATAGGGGCATTTCCTTTCTAAACGCAGTCTTAAAAATTTATACTTCACTTCTTGGTTGTAGGCTTACGAAATGGGTAAATTTGAACAATAAATTGAGTGGGTTCCAATCAGGCTTTCGAAGGGGATATTCTACAGCAGATAATCTTTTAGTGTTATGCAATTTGAAAAGGATTAAAATGAGTAACAACAAAAAATTGTACGCCTTTTTTGTGGATTTTAAGGCAGCTTTTAACACCATTGATAGGAATGCGCTCTTTTACAAGCTTTACAATATGGGAGTTTCTTCTAAATTTGTTAAAGCTCTAGAAAAGTTTTACCGAAAAAAATTATGTCGATCAAGCCGGAGGTGCATCGTGGTGCTAGGCAAGGGTGCAATTTAAGTCCTTTGCTGTTTGCGCTCTTTCTGGATGACCTGTCTGAATATTTGCCATGCGGAGTAAGATTTTGTAGCATGCAGATAAATGTCATTATGTATGCGTACGATATAGTGATCTTAGCTGAGTCACCCACATCTCTACAGATTAACCGTTTGAAAGAATATTGTAAGCCATGGAGTTTGGAGGTAACCACTGTGAAATTTAAAGTGATGATCTTTCAAAATGGAAGTGGGAGGCTTGCAAGGGATGAATCCTGGAAGTTTGCGGAAAGAAGTTTGTGAGTATAGTTAAATCATATACTTATCTGGAAATGGAGCTGTTTTTTAACCTTTATATGGAAAAACACCTTAAACAAAAAGCAAATTTGGCCAAATCTGCCATATACATCAATTGAAAAAAAAATGTTTAGCAATAGGCTAGTGTCTTTAAACGCAAAGTATAGGGTTTTTAATGCTACTGTCAAATCTGTTCTTCTGTATGGTGCTCAAGTATGGTTTATTAGAAAATATGATTTCCTAGACAATCCTTTGTGTGTCTTTTTGTGTCCAATTTTGAAAGAAATAAGGAGGTCACATTTCGGCATTGACACCATAGGAGAAGACAATGTTCTCTGTTGGTTAAATGGTAGTCATAACTGGATGCAGCTGATACGCTATTGTTCGGAAGCTTCATCGTACAGACTGAAAATTATTAATGAGAGTTTCTAGTGTCTATTTCATTTTGATTAACGTAGATTGTTATATATTTTGTTTTGACTAAACTGAAAGTCTATTTATACCTATTTAATTTTTTTTTGCAAAATACTTATGTACTTATATTCTGAAGTTATTTTTATTAATTTTGTTGTGACTAAACTAAAAGTCCTTTTTTTGTTATAAAAAAAAAAAAAAAAAACATGAAGTAAATTTCGAGTAAAGCAATTAATAATTGATTTTAAATTATTGTTTATAACCACTCGGACAGACGGCTTTCTGCCACGTCCTAGAATTATTCTATTTAATATGGCATTACTGATTCAATGTTAAAATTTAGTTTTATATGAATAAAAATCTAATCTACTCAATGATAAATGTGAATGAGCAATTTAAAAGCAATAAGAGCAATAAAATATAAATCCTCGCATTTTGGTTGAATGCGAATCAAATTAATGCCTCTACCTAACCTAGAAAAAATCAAAACAATTGGAGTTTGTGCGTTTTGACTGTAACCTGGTCTGAAGGAGATCACAATTTCAATTGGTTTTATGACTCTCACAAACTGTAACTGTAGGGTAGAATACAAAAATGTCACAAAATCGATTTCACCTTCATCTGACAGAGTCTTGTGACTTGTGGGGTATCACAGAGGTTTGCAGAATCGAGCTGTAAATCACATCAGAGTCCATCATCACTTTTTTTTCTTTCTCTTATTACATTCGAATACAGTTTGAAAATTTCTGGATTAAATACGGAAAGCGCTTAAACTGTTTGTCAAATAAACAACCAACGAGACGATAGTGGTAGAGTTGCGTGAAGCAAATTGAAGACCATCTCGTCCACTACTATCGTCTCCACGATTATCGTTTTCAATATTACGAAATGACCCCCCTGCAAAAATACCGAATTGCACGATTAAAATAAATAACTCTTGACTAAAAACTTTGAAAATTTCCGACTTATTTCTTAAATATTTATTATTATTATTATATTATTACATTGTTTAGAATAATTCACACTATTTAATTTTTTTATTTTTTACAAATAGCATTAACGTACAACAACATTAATTTTCAGAATTGCATGTATTCATGGTTAATATTCCTATTTTTAAACAAAATATTTTTAATACTAGATTTAGAATAATTGAAATCAATTATAGAATAAAATTTGTTAAAATCTCTTCTCATAACATTAAGGTGTTCATTTAAACCATAATTAATTCCAGATGTGTAGAAAAAATTAAGAATATGAGTAGCTCTTGGACGTCTTTTAATGTTGAGTTGACTTAAAATATAAGTTTAATTAATGGATCCTGATATGAGTTGAAACAAGAGTATTACATTATGAACTTCTCTTCTTTTTCTCAACGTTGACATATCAAGAAGGTTTAACAGACTTTCATATGGTTGTAAATGTTGCGGAGTATTCCAAGGGATGTGTCGAAGAGCATACAACAAGAAACATTTTTGGACACTTTCCAGTTTATTAGTTGCAGTGTCATAATAAGGACACCAAACAAAACGAATAAGTCATTGTCTTACATTTATCGTCGTTAAGGTTCATTCCGTTTTTGGCACACAATTCGGAAACACTATCAATGTCGTGTTGAAGAAAAAGGTATCCTTTAGAGTTCTTGAAACCATAAAAAAGTATAAAATCATCTGCAAATATCAAAACCTTGCTATCAAGTATAGCCGATCGTGTATCATTGTTGAATATTATGAAAAGAATAGGCCCAATATCACTACCTTGGGGAGCTCCAGATAAGACTTCAATGGTTTTAGAGCAATTTTGTTGTTTTTGTGCTATTAACCCTGTGCAATAGAACTCAATGTGTTTGCATTTTATTTTTTTAAATAGTTTTGGAATATATGAAAGCTTTGCTATGCCTCGATAATTTCCAGCATTTTTTGTTGCCACATTTATGAAGAGGTAATATAAAAGAAGATTTCCTCAATTCAGGAAACACACTAGTTGACAAGAAACAATTAAAAATATGTGTAATAGCAGGAGAAATGTGGGACTTACATAATTTGACAAATACGGCCGGAATGTTATTAGGACCAGCAACATAATTCTTTCTAAGATCGTCAATATATTATACATTATTTCATTAACATTTAGTCTTATAATTGCCAATTTTTCATTCGCCAGCTAAATAGTCAGTTAGCTATGAGAAGAAAAAAATTATCTGACTCTTTAACAGTCATTGGTGGATTTTTCAAGCAATAAAAAACAGTCAGTTATCTATTCTATAAAATAACAAAATAAACTACATCTAACTTCATAGTTTTAGAGTGAGAAAATTTCTTAGCTGTCTATAGGGCTTTGTGATGAAGTGGAATAGACATACATTTATTTGTTTACTTTCAGGTTTCAGAAACAAATCGGATATCAATTTTTTCATTCAGTTTGTTCTTATTTATTCATTTCAAAAAATAAACTCTTAAGGCCGCCACAAGGCCACAATATTATAAATTTTGTTGACGAAACAAATAATATATTGTATATTGATAAAAAATAGTCCTATAATTGACTGTCTGTGATTTCGTGCAAGCCACTTCAGTCATGTATCTACATTGTTGTCATTTGTTTCTGTGAGATAAACCAAACAAGTTTCTTTTTCATTGCAATTTTCAAACATTGAAATTCTTAAATTAAAAACAAAACTATAATTATAATACACAAATAATGAATATTTGCTCACTTCTACAATGCTTTTCCAAATCCCGACTCCCTGTCCAAATCAAAACAAATTATTCAATGACAACCATGTTTGATATTCTTTGGGAGAGGCCGAACTTAAAACGCCACAGGTGTCAGTTATTTAAAGCTGTTGCGGTACTTTTTTGACAGTCAAACAATTTATTCCTAGGAATAACTTCTTAACTGGCTCTGAAACGAAAAAATAACTGTATTATACAGTTAAGCTATTTATTCCTAAGAATAAGAGCTAACTTACTGTTGAAAACCCACTTTTTTCACTGAATAAGTACTAACTAACTGTTTAACTGACCATTGAAAAACTGGCCGTAAAAGGTATATCACAGTTCCATTTATGTTGTCTATTATCACAGTATTTTACTTTATTGCTCCTGCAGGTCTGTTGAAAAAAAAACCGCAAACATATCACATATTTCTTTATCATAGCTTAAGGTTTTATCTTTATATTGAACAGTTTAAATTTTTCTTTGGAGTAGATGAATTTCCAAAACGATCTAGGATTCTTTGCTATATTGTGTTGCGTGGCAAAAGGAGGTGCAGGAGTAGGGGTAGACAATTAGAAAAAGATAGAAGTAGTAAAGATGAGGCAGAAGAGGATTGGGATCGAAAAGGGATCGGAATGCCTAGTTCAGGGACTTGGCCTGCTTGCTTAGCGCAGCTCAACTCGCCGGACGGGATGGGTTTTTGTCCCTAAAGCTAGACCTCACCAGCAAAAACACATAAATCAGGCCTTAGAAAAATTAATTTCAAAAAGATAGACATCAGACGGACTTCTATACACCAAGAGGGCGCTGCAGATGTCAATGCAGCCTGGCCTTTTCCCTCCCAACCTGGAAATCATTCGGCCGTTGTTAGATTCCCCCAACATATTTAAATAGCTACCAGATCACGGCATTTTCACCACCTATGTTCACTCACCTTTCACACCCCTGAAGAAAAGAATTTACAATTCCATCATGCGTTTGAGAAATACCATTAGAAACAACAAAGTATTTAGATGCATGACATGCTAAGAATATTTATTCTAATCTCTTATAGTTTTAACAATTTTTCTCTTGCCAGAAGGGCTTTAATTTATTGGAACTAGCTTTTAACAAATATAATTTCAGAAATTTACTAACTAACAACTATACTATACTATAAGGCAATAACATAAAAAAAAAGAAAAAAAATGTAATATTGATTTTGTTTCCGGGTATTTTACCATAAACAGTACTTACCCCTTTTTGGGTAGTTATTTCCCGCAGAATTTAACTAACGCCCTGTTCCTACCTAATAGAGCTCTGCATAGGTAAGAGAATAGGGGAATGGTTGAAAAGGTTCAAAAAAATTATATAAAACTGCAACCAGAAACAAAAAGGCTATCACTTACAAAATCATTAATTAACCAAACGAACTAAACTAAACTTAACTAACAAACAAAATTAATTGGCTATAGTTTAAGAAAATTGATTATCTATGATTGTAGCATCTGCGGCTATACAGTCGTAGATAACCATAGGTAAATTGAATAACGTTTCTTAACACTAGCAATTTAAAAAATCACTTTTTCTATTAATTTCCCCAAAAATGGTAGGGGAACGGATAGAAAAATGTTGTACAAAAAAACGATAAGTAAAAGATACTAAAAGATATAAATAAATTAATTTCAACAGTAATAACACTACTATAACAAATAATGTATAGGTAT